>ML842032.1:0-29380 GCA_009831015.1 Picea engelmannii
TCCTTAATTCCAATAATTACTTAAACCCATCTTTGGTCTTGGGTGGGGGTTGCTTCTTCTTCATTCACTCACTCACTCACTCACAAAATTGCTCATTGTTCACACCTTTCAATCTGTCCTCACTCCCTTCACTCTTTAACCCACTCGTCATTCCTCAATCGCACTTGGCTTGGGAAGGGAAAACAAAATGTTGGAGAAGAGCCAAGGGTTGGTTGGATGTAAAGACTGTTGGTGTATTCCAACCATGAATTAAGGCCTGCATGTATGAGATGCTTGGCATGTGTTCAATTTTTCTCACAGCTATGAATCCTGAGAGTCTGATCATGAAGATTTTGGACCAACTGCGTTGGAGCCTTGGAAGGAGATGGATAGTCTGAGGGACTGCATGTCAGAGAAGGGGGTTCATTCTCTTGGGTTGTGAAGGTTGGGTAGAAGAGAGCTGGTGTACTTGGATTGTTGTGGGTGTTGAGAAGCCTGTCAGATCTTGAGTGCTGACTGGTTTGGGAAGTCGAGTGACATTATGGAACCATCCTTGTGTATTCATAGACTTAGCTCGAGGGTGACATTATTGTTGAGACTTGGAACAAAAATGTCTATGGCTAGGTGGAACGTCCTTGGTCTACAACTAGTTTTTGATTCATTTCATTAAAGATAAGTGCTATCTGATATGGTTTTATTCACTTGTGTATTTATTTTGTTGAGTAATTATTTTTCTATGAATTTTGTATCCAAATTATGCATGCTTGTTGGTTATTGTTGTGCATGACATATGTCTCATGTATTTATGTTGTAGCATGGATCTTGATCTATGCATGTGAATACTTCATGCATTCTTTATTAATTAGAAGTCAGATCAGAAGTAAATTTTAGTCCAGAGAGGACTTGCAGTGGCATAGCCTGACCTGGTGGGTGGTTGGGTACGTTACAGTGGGGAATGATTCATGTTTGTTAATCCCATGCCACTTTCTAAAATTATTCTTTTATATAACCTTCTATTTTCCTTTGGAGTGTATCAAATCCCTAATAATGGAATACATGTCAGAGGGTTGGGTGAGAAGTCATTTCACATAGTTATTGAGATCATGGGACTAAGTACAACCAATATTGGGGAATGTGAGGGTCAACATGAATGGGTAAAAAGGGAAATTTGAATGGTGTGTTCTAAGCGGTTTTTACATGTAGATTTTGGGATAGAAAGATGGTGTTGAGTGTTGAAAACTTGAAGAAATCCATAGTGGGTTTGGTAGGCAACATGTTGGAAATGTAATTGCATGAAGAAGCAAGTTTTTAGGCCTGTAGACTGATATTTATGTGTAGAGAAAACAAGTTTTTGTTGAGATTTGATTGTTTCATTTGGAAGTCCTTGGAGTTCCCAACAAGAGAGATTCATATCCAACCTATTTTGGAGCCCTAGAGGGAAGAGGGATAGCCTGAAGAACTATGTAGTAGAAAAGGGGATCCCATTCCTTGGGTTGTGCAAGTTGAGGGGAAGAGAGTTGGTGGATAGGGATGGTTGTAGGAAACTAACTTTTTATGAGTGGAAACTAGACACCTTTAGGAGATGCCCTTTATTGTGGATTCCTAACCTTAGCTTGTGGGTGACTTGTTGTTGAGATTTGGAGCAACAAGTCTATGATTGGGTGGAACATTCGTCCTCTGCAGCTAGTTGCACATTTGATTTAAAATATAAATGTTTTATCTATATTCAATATTTCTAATTATGGGTTTAAATTGTTGTGCATAAAATCTATGTTCTTGAGTAGTTATATGTTGTTGTGTGTATGTTTAATTTGTTGCATTCATGTTTATTGAAATTGTTGTTAGATGCATGGGCATTTTAGCATGTTGCTTGCATTTTAATTAATGGTATCATAAAAAATTTATGGCTTAGTAGTGGGAGTGCTACAGTTTGGAATCAATGAGTCGGTTTCAAAACCGAGCCTGCATGGGCCAAGGTTAGCATGTTGAAGCAGAGAATTGTCAGGGTGAAATTCAAATACACCTACATCTTATTGTTGAAAATTTCCTCCAAGTGAAATTGGGAACATTTCATGGCAAGTTTGGGGAAATTGATCTCAAGGGGTTAAAATCCCCAACTTTAACCTTGTTTGATAAATCATAGGCTTGGAACTAGCTGAAATTAAAGTTACAGAGAAACCATGAAAAAAATTGGGTAAAAATGCCCAATTTTTTAGCAACTTCATGTGGAATTCATGTTCATAATGGTTGTTGGAAAAATTAATAGTAGTAAATGGATGACATCATAACGAAATTTAGTCCATGGAGGCTACAATTATAGTTTCAATTTAACTAAAATGACAGAATTGCAGAGTCAACCATGGAGAAATTTGGGGAAATGTAGGAAAATCCCCAAATTTATGAACAATTTCGGTCAAATTGCACTTGGAAGTGGCCGCATGGTCGAGTATGGAGGTGAAAAAGTAATGGTATAGGTCGAATTCAACCTAAATAAGAATAACTAGAGGTTTCAAGGAATCCTATGTGTCAATTTTGGCATTAAGTAATATTGGGAAAATATGAATTTTTGAAAATTTTGGGAATTTTTGAATTTTTTTTTTTTAATTTCCGAAATAGGTGATGTGGAGGCCACATGTAGGGTAATGTGGTAGTGGTGACATGTAACTTCATGATGGCAGGTCCACAGTGGTGAGTTCAGAGGTCTGCGGTGCATGATGACAATCCTGAGGGGTGACGTAGGAGCCATGATGGATGAGTGGTGAGATCTGATACCATAAGTGGTATCATAGGTTTTTAAATGGTTTTGAAAAGTTGCAAATATCTTTGAAATGAATGTGGGAGAGACACATAGGAGAAGGGTGGTTTGGTGGTATCGAATTTATGTGCGTCATTAACCTCCTTCAAACTAAAATATCTCAAATTAATGTGAGTTGTTGATCTCCCTTCATCATCCGTCATGCAATTTGAGGATAGAGAAAGTTGTGCACCCGAAGTAAAAGGGGTGCACGATGAGACCCACCCATCCCTTGAACTAATATATGGATGCCAAGTGGAGGCATGACAAAAGAGGTGGGACCCCTATCCCATCCGTGGTCAATGATATTCTAGGTGGGAAGTTGGGCACGGTGGGGCCCGTAATATAATTTAATAAAATAAAATAAATAAAAGAGAAGAAAGAAAGTGAAATAAATAGGGAATAAAGGAGAGAAGAGAAAGAGAGGAAGAGAGAGAGAATAGAAAAAGAAAAGAAGAGGGAAGGATAAAATAGACAAGTTATAAAAATAAAAATTATGGAGCCAAAAAATTGTTTTGACCATAACAGGAGCACTTCAACTCAAATCCAAATGAAATATAAGGAGTGTGTTTGTAGTGAGGAGTGATACAATAATGCCAGTGGGGGCCACTGGCTACTTATGCTTCAATTTTCTAGAAAATATAAAAACAAAAAATAGTGTCTTTTAAAGATACGGGTCATGCTCAATAACTAGGGCCCACATAAAGGTGAAAATTTTATATGGAGACAAAAAACTAGGCATGAAAATACCCAATTGGGATTCTGCCAAAATTCTAAAGGATTTGGAGTGGATATGCCAAAATAGAGAAAAATCCATTATTCTTGGGCACTTTGGGGGGATTTTTGAAATCTTCGAGGAAAAGAGACCCTGGATCTCCAATCTAGAATTTTTTGTTTAGTCAACATTTTACCTACTCATCAAATTGGAAAACTTTGTCTTGATGGAATTTTTGTCATTTTTGCTCCATTTGGGAGATAGCCATTTTATGCTAAAAAATTCCAAGTTTAGAGAAAATGTAAAAGTGCAAATTTGTCAATTCCAGATTCATACAGAATTTGATGGGAGCATCTATTTCCAAATATGAAATTTGTTTTGTGTTCGCAATCATGTATCATGTCAGTGCCCGATATAAAAATGTTCCTATTTCTCACCAATATTTCTTTTAAAGTGGCAGATTTAGCCTATGATATTTATTGTACCAATGAAATAAGTGCAAAAAGGAGTGAAACAATTGATTTTAGAAAATCACAATTTTCAACCTAGATATCAAATAGAGACATAAGTATGGTCATCATAAATCTAATTCAGAAGGGAATATATTTTAAGGCTCTAAATTTTGATTATGGTGTCAATGTTCTTCAGAAAATCAAGGCAAAGAAAGACATGTATCTTAATTAATGAAAATTTTACAATATACATAATTCTAAGAATAATTATTACATGCACATTTGTAGAGTTAGAGGTAAAGACATAATATAATCGGTTTGCATATGAGAACTAGAGATATGGAGGATTCCTAAGGATCTTACAACCATGAAGATGAGATCATAGGTTTATATGTTAGCATAGGAAATGTAGAGACTGAGTCCAATGGACGAAGAAGCAGGGTGGAGCTAGTAGAGCTGGTTGAGACTATGAGACTCTTGCATAAGGAAGTGTAGAGATATAGAGAATACAATGAAAGGATAATAAAAGTGTTATGAGGAAATTTCCTTATCGCTATATTGGGCTAAAGCCACAACATAGTGAGGACCTTTAAAGAAAAAACTCAATCTCATAATTGCAATCAAAATATTTTGTAACTAACTTGATTAACTAACTACTAGTAGCAAGGAACAAGAAACATATCGAGTATCCTACGTTTGATGAAGATCCCATGGTTGAAAACATTCTGCTCTCCTTCCAAACTATCCCTTTGATCACCTGCAAAAAAAACAAGTATATAACTACAAAGGAGGGTAGTTATATAATAAATAACTCTCATAGTATGATAGAAAGTAAAGTGATTGAATCAATTAGTCTTCTAAGAATTTAGATGTCTAAAAATAATCATCATGCATTAAAATACAAGTAATTAATGGGAAAGAGGTAACTTTATTATAAGACTACAAAATGAAGGTAGTTACCACATGCGCCTGCTACGACACTACTCTGAGACTCGACTCCGGGTCACTCCACCCAGCTGTTATAGGATTAATCGGTAAATGCGGACATAAACAGATCTCCCTAAATCCACTCAGATCTAGAACAAAACAGAACAGAATATGACGCTTTCCCTGAGCTCTAACTATTTAGTTTACTATTTAACAAGAGATGGACAACATATCGTTTAAATGTCGCTTCCTCTTGCCATTTCCATCCTAGCTCCACTCCGTTTCTCCTGTGATATTGGATCTGCAAGGGAACACAATCCAACCAAAGTGAAAGCAATAAAATGAACTCAACAAGAACCTATGTACGTGATCAAGGAATCATACAATAAAACAAGACAAGTTTTATGGGAAAGAAACATAGCATTGTATCATATTAAAATGAAAGTGGAGATTACAACCAAATCCTTGATGTCGCAAGGTCCCCTTTCGATGGCCCTTTTCTCCAACACACACACTTGCTCCAACCTTGAATGAATAATATCAACAATGACTTGATGAACTGAAATGAAGCTCTCAAGTATGAGCTGAAGTAGAATTCCTCATCCAATTCTTAGCCTATTCAACCTTAGTATTTTCCATGAGAGATCCCTCTTTATATAGTGTGAAAGAGAGATGGTTGAGGAGATTAGGATGATCCCACCAAATCAGAGAAGCGAGTAAGATCCAAACCGTTCGGAGGCCACCTTATCTTCTAGAAGATCCCCTTCTAGAACATTCGTGAAACTTGACCTTTTCTTAGCTTTTGACACTGTCGCACCCTAGGTATAGTGCAACCTGCGGAGATGTCACAGCCTAGCTTTAGAGAAGGGGGCGATGATCAAGCATCGTCACACCCAATGTATAGTGCATCCTGCAATGACCTTCCTTAATAGGGTTTTTTTAGAAGAGAAAGTGAGTCACTTTCCTCATGGAGAAAGACTCGTTTTGGGAACATGCACACATGCTTGTCAATGGATCACGGGGGTGACCAAAATAATGTGTAACACCAGGATAGTAACTATAGGTAGCACCTCCAACTCCAACGCTTGCATGGGCCCAAAGAAGACAAATGGGATACTTCTTGACTAGATATATCGAGCAAGGAAAGGTTGTAAACATGGGTTTCCAGTCTAAGCAAATGAATCAGCAGTAAGTGAATAAGGGCTTGCAAATAGGGCACGAAATTGCCAACATTATTTTCCTTTAAGTATGATTGTTCCTCTCCTCTATCCTTAGGCCCATTTTATACCCTCTCTAATTGGTTAGAGTGGTTACAAATAGCTGTGTACAAGAAAAATGGGGTCAGGAACCAGGTCAACCCGTGAACCCCACCGAAAAATACACAAAATATTATTTTTTTGAGAAAATTTAAGGTGTACACACCCTGCAATGGAGTAACATGTGTATGTACATGACTTGCATAGTTGTTAGGGCATGTACATGTCAAAATATAGAGTTTTTTTTTTATGAATCTAGAGGAGAAAAGGGGGATAAATGTCTGCAAGTAGGAAAGGGAAAGACCAATCATTCCATCAATGTATATGTGGTGGAAATTGTTGCTACAATAGATTCCCCCTAATGTGTGAGGTCATAAGATCAATTGATGGTCTAAATACATTAGAAATATGAGAGGTAAGGATGTAGTGGGCCCAGGTGAAAGTCACCAAAATATGGTCTAAGAAAAAAACCTATAACAAAAAACAAGTAAGATTACTCTCTTCCCAAGGCGGGCATACCCATGCTAAGGAGTGAAAAAAGAATGGATACAAAATCAAGTACACTAAGCATCCATAAAATATCTATATATAGAAGCAGTGAGCATGGCCGTGAAAATGAATACATACATGATCCATGTCAAAAGAGATCATAGCCATAAAAGAGATACATAGTGGATCTATGTCTCAGAATCAGAGGAGGATATCTAGAAACAAGAGTGTAATATACCAGATATAAAATGTATGCAGAACAAAAATAAAATACTAGTAATGGGAGAATAACAGCAATATAACCAGAACATTCACCACAATAACACTGAAACGATATGAGAATAATAACAGAAATAGCACTTTGAATCCGAAAGCAATGTTCACGGGCCTCTTCGAGGGGGCAACCTCCAATTGAGCATAGCTCTATTACAATAATATCCAAGCTAGGGTTGTCATACCCTCGACTCCTATTTATACTAAAAAGAAGCATCTAGAGGAAGAACCTTCTAGAAGCGAAAGCTTCTATTAGGTCTTATTACATCCACCTTATTCTATTTTATTGAAAGGCCTTATTAATATTGACCTTTATTACATCTAAATATATTTTTCTACCTATGTGCGGGTTAGGACCCTAACAAAGAGATAAATAAATTGATCCTATACAAGTACCAATGTTAGAGAGTGGAAGTGGTACGTCCAATGCAACTCGAGTAGAAACATAAAAGAGGTGATGCTACTATATACCAGATGTCTTCAAATCAACCGTTGATCGTACGATTCAAAACTATGTGAATAGATGTGTTGAATTCAAACACAGTGAGACACCATTTGATTACCGATCATTGATTTTACCATTAACAAATGCGAGACAACCCATCGATAATGATAATGGGTGTCAATATTCTTAGCACATTCTAGCAAGTGCAAATAAAGGAGTTGTCATTGAATTTTGAAAACCTATCAATCAGGGGACATTGATGTATTTCCACTATAAATAGTGAGGAAACTTGCCACTGATGACTACAATTGATCCAGGTGGATATCGGTGGCCACCCACCTTTTTCGACTGGCTCAAAACAGTTTTCTAACAATTTTGGCAATTTACCATTTTTAGCAGTTTTTAACTTCTGGGGCCATTTTGAGGGCCCAAATGAAGGTTTTTCGAGATCAAGGTTCTCAATGATATTTGAAGGTGTGATTGAACCCCCAAAATTAATCTCCTCGAGGATACCTTTCCAACGAGCTATCATACGCCTAAAACGGAGATCGTATGCAGAAGTTACGACCCCGAGAAGTTGATGTACTAACTTACCCAAACGGGGCCCACGTGACTTTTGGCACTTCATCTCCTAAGGTTAGGTTTTTGGATGTCTAGGGTTTTGGGCATTCTTGTTTATTGTAAAAAGGCCTCCAGAGCCTCATTGTAATCATCTTCTTGTGAATGCAAGTAGCTGTCACATCTCTTCTCAGAGATAAGTTGCCACCATTCTATCGAGTCTTTCACTCTGTATTTTACAGTCTATGTACATTTATCTCATTAATAGAAATTGTTTATTATTGTATATCTGTGTTTATGGTTGCATCTCTGATATATTTATGTTATATTATTAAATATCTGCGATATCTCTGTGCATTTCTTTATTATATCTCCAGACTCATTTTGTGCCGAAAATAATCCAGATCAACAATCCCTAAGGTACTAATAGAGACTTTAGGTACCAATAGTGAGGGAACTTTCCACTAATGACTACAATCTCTAAGGTACTAATAGAGACTTGTTGTAAATGGGTTTGCACAAAAGAAAGATACAGATTTTAACGAAATATTTTACCATGTTGTTAAAATGACTTCAATTAAGACTATTTTAAGTCTTGTGGTAGTAGAATATTTGCATCTTGAATAGTTAGATGTAAAAACAACTTTTCTCCATGGGGATTTGGAGGAAGCAATTTATATGCAGCATCCATAGGGGTATGATGTCAAAGAGAAGGAAAAATTGGTATGCAAGTTGAAGAAGAGCTTATATGGCCTAAAGCAAGCTCTAAGGCAATGGTATTTGAAGTTTGGCGGGTTTATAATAGAACAAGGTTATAGTAGATGTCATTATGATCATTGTATTTATTTTAAGAGGCTAGAAAATGGAAGCTATATTAACTTGTTATTATATGTAGATGAAATGTTTGTTGTAGGGTCTAACATGAAGGATATAAATGCACGCTCAAAAGGAAATTATCTAATTCATTTGCGACGAATAATTTTGATGTTGCAAAGAAAATCCTTGGTCTGAGAATAACAAGAGACAAGAAAAAACGCAAATTGATATTGCCTCGGAGTGAGTACATAGAGAAGGCGTTGGAGAGGTTTAAAATGAAAAATGAAAAATCAATTAGTATACCTTTAGCCAGCGATTTCAAATTAACCAAGGAACCCAGATAGAACACATGTCCAAGGTCCCTTATTCATCAACAATTGGCAGTTTGATGTATGTAATGGTGTGCAAAAGACCAAATATTGCACATGCAGTGGGAATTGTATATGAAAAATCCAGGTAAAGAAAATTGGAGGGCAGTAAAATGGATTCTTATGTATTTGAGAGGTACTGCTACTCATGCATTATGTTTTGGAGGTTTAGACATTGTTCTACAGGGATATGTTGATTCAAATATGACAGGTGATAAAGATAGTAGGAGGAGAACCTAAGGGTATTTTTTACTGTAGGTGGAACAACAGTAAGTTGGATTTCAAAAATGTATAAGTTGATTTCACTTTCAGCAACAAAAGTAGAGTATGTTGTTGCTACAGAGGCTAGTAAAGAGATGATTTGGTTACATAGGTTTATGGAGGAATTGGGAAAGCAACAGGAGAATAGCAGGTTGTACTATGACAACCAGAGTGCCATTCATCTTGCAAAGAACTCAACCTTCCATTCTAATAATAAACATATACAACTCAGGTACCATTTCATACGGCCCATCTTGGAATATGGACAATTGAAGTTGGAAAAGATAAATACTAGCCAGAATCCTACAGACATGTTAACAAAGGTAGTAACTAGGGAGAAATTGAGTTCCTGCTCAGTTTTAATTTGCCTTCAAGCATGAAGGTGAAGATGATAAATTTTCTAGGTCCAAGGTGTATCATAGTCCAACATGTACAACAACAGTGGAATTGTTGTGATCAGTCTCCAAGTGGGAGATTGTTAGTTGTGGAGCTTGATTATCTTCGTGATTCATATGTCTTGTTTCATCCACGTTTGGACATTTTTTCCTAAAAAGGGGGTGTGGGGGGGATTTCCCCCCACATATCTCTCCAGGGGGGTCTAGGGGGGGTGCGAGAAATTTTGGAGCCCCCCCTTGGAAGGGGTTTGGGGAAGCGCCCCTGAAGAGAATTTTTTTGGAAAATTGTCTTGTAAAATATTGTAATTTTGTAGTCAATCAAGACCATTCATTTTAAGGTCACGGGTGTGATGGTAGAAGTTATGTTAGGGTTTTTTTCCCTAGAAGGAAACCCTTTTTTATGAGGGAATTCTATTACGGTTGTGTATGAGTGTGAATATTGTATTCTAAGAGAGGATATTGTGAGAGAAATAAGAGGAAGTTACAATGGGTATGTTGTAGGTTGTATCCCTTCATTTGTTGGATAATAATAAAGGAAGGACTTGACAATTTCTTTGGTGGACGTAGCCCACATTGAGTGAACCATGTATATATGTGTCTCTAGTGTTTTGTGTATCTTCTGTGTTTTATTTCCACGTCTATTTTTATTTTATTGCTCTGCGATCCTACTTTTCTAACATTGTCCTTACACTCATGAGGTCTGGGAGTTGACTCAAAAGAATATGCAACTTCATGATATCTGGAAAAAGAATTATGTTAGTGAATTCTTGGAGGAATTATATGCTCGAAAAGATCTAAAATGGTAGAGGTTTGTATTGTCACTAGCCTGTTGGGGTTTATGGATGGCAAGGAATGAGGCTTTGTTTGAAGACAAGTTCAAGTCCCCCATTTTCATTGTTGTGCCGATAGAATCTCAAATGAAAGAATATCTCAATGCCCCCATTAAGAAAACCAAAGGAAAGTTTAGGAACTCTCTTTCAGCAAGGATAGCCCTTGGTATTTCTTTGATGGGGCCAACCAGGAAAATTCAAGAAGATGTGGTGTTGGTTTCGCTCTTTATCTTTCGAACAAATTTTACTTTTCTTTTAAAGAAAATCTTGGCTCAAGAACTAATAATCGGGGGGAACTTATGGCTCTCTTCCTTCTGTTGAAGTGGGAATGCATTAAAAATGTCTTCAAGCTAATTATATTTGGTGACTCATCACTAGTCATACAATTTATAAAAGGATGGGCACGGATAATCTATATTGCATTAGCACCCCTTGCAAGACAAATAAGATACATCCTTCAATTTTTCACTCAGATCGAGGCTCGTCATATATTCAGAGAACTCAATGTGAAAGCTGATACTTTATTTAAACAAGGGCTATTGTTATAGGAAGGACACTATGAAATGTTGTGCAAGACTGAAAACTCTGAGCAACGGATTTATGCACTTTTAACTGATTTTTAAAGTTCCCTAATTTGAGATTTGCTCTCTGGTTAATCATGTAATAATTCTTAGAGTTGTAGCTTTTTACTTTGAAATTTCGTATTTTTGTACTCTAAGAAAAAGGAGACTATGTTGTCCAGAGGTAGTTTTTGAACAGATAGATGGGAGGAAATTAGTTTGAAAATACCTGTTTCTGGACTGATGGATATAAACTTGAATGTGTCATCTTTTTTCAGTTGGATGCTCAAAGCATATAAAGAATGTACTCATATTTCCTCTTGAAATAAAAGTATGTTTTTCTTTGGAAAAAAAAAACATTATTTTATGTAAATATCATATGTGTAGTATTTATATGTATGTCTAAATTTGACATCTCTCTTTTTATTTCTTTATATAGTAGTTATTTATTAGGTGTATATATCAAATCTTTCACTTTCATATAGATAGAGAGGGAGAGAAAGAGATATATTTTTATTTTCATTTGTATATATATTTGATCAAAATATAGTATTGACTATTTTTTGTTTTCTTCCCAAGAAAAAAATCTTTATATTCATAGAGTGAATATACATGTTGTTTTCCTTGAGGAGTGATAAGAAGAACTACTAAAACATTCATAAGTGGGTTGTCTATCATAATCTTGACTACCCAAGCTTAACAAACTTATGTAGGCTTTTTGAGAAGAAATTGAACACCTACTATATAAAAAAAAGAACGGACTATACTGTCCAACACTCCACAATACATACACAAGATTTACATTCAGTCTTATCATCATTCAAAGAACTTTACAAAAATCGCATATATTGTTCTTTCATCCTAACTAATAGGCTTAATCTAGAAGATAAGATCTTTGGCTTCCCATTCTACTCCATCATAGAAATCATTAAAAGAAAAGGACCCTTCAACCAAAAGGAGAGCTTGTTTTGATAGCTTGTCAACTTGTTTGTTAAGCTCCTTGAATACCTGAGAAAAGGAGGTCCATTCAAAATATAGGAGAGCTGATTGAATTTCCTAAATAAAATGTTTCAAACCAACTACCATTATGTTGTTCTTTTTAATAGCCTAGTCAATGACCTTCTTAGAGTCTCCCATCACCTATAGTTTTTTTTCGTTATATTTGGCTGCGAAATAGAGAAGCATCCATAAGACTGAGAATTCGAACTTCATATTCAAACCTCACCATGGAGCATATATAACATGAAAATAATGGGAAGAGTTAAAAAAAAGAACCACACCTACACCGCATCTAGGTGGGTGCCCCTGACTGACACCATTGAAGAACCCCCACATGATCTCAAGATCTAGTAGACGCATAATGGGAAGCCTATGAGTTTCTTCTTTCTAATTTGTTTTGTGCTCATAGGAGAATTTTTCAATAAGACCCACAGTCACCTCAACTCGAATGAACTTATCGTGAAAAATACTTAAATTTCGAGCTGAACCCACCAAATTGCATACACTAGATGACACGAGAAAGACTTAAAGCACAGCATTGAAACACCCAATAGTATTTACTATTATTATTTTTTATAATAATCATATATTCTTTAAAATTGACATATGATTATGTAAGCATTATCTATGTATACAACAACATCGCTATTATATTTGGCTATAAATCTAACACCTTTAACGCAATATTATACCTCATATATTTAATACCTCTTTAATATAACGTAAAACAAATACCTCAAAACCTCACAAATAACCTTTTGACTTTGATATTTTGGATAAGTTTTCAAATACAATGTTTGAAGGACCCATAAATATATCCTAAAAGTTACATGTTGTTGTGCAGCGGAAGCATAAACAAGTACAAAGAAACATGAATTCGAATAGCAATCACACATAGGAGACACAGGTTTACGTGGTAAAACCCTCAGGGTGAGGGAAACATCCACGGGACAATGGAAATAACATCTTATTGCTTAACATGAGATTACAACCAACAGATTGATAACCGGGCAGCCCAGGAGAGGGCTTGAATCCCCTTCTCACAATCTGCCTCTGAGGCATACATATTTATACAACCTCTCCTTCAGTTATACAAAACTAATTACATTAATTGTTACCCCCTTCTTTTGTTGATTAGTTTTAACTAAATCCAACAATAGAATATTGTTGAAGAAATCATGAACCACTTTAACCACAATTGGTTAATTGGTTGTCACATTCCAACAATCTCCATGTTGACAATCAATTTACCTCATACCATGCCATTGTCCATTCATAACCTTCTTGGATGCTAAAGATAGGTGATACTAGTGCGTCCAATACCGAAGCACCCATTTCACTGCTCCACCTAGATTTTTCATGTGACCACTAACAACACCAACTGCAGGTGAAATATCTCATCCTTTCATCACAATCGTCAATCTTTCTACTAGCACACTATACACAAGACATATAACCCTTTTCTTCTTCATCACTTGGACACAAACCTGAAGAAAACTTATAAAAGCCAAAAAAGATTTTACCAATTTCACATCATTCATACCAAATTTCCTGAGTATTGTTAACATGTACTCAAGTTGTGATCACCCAAAACTTACCATCAATCCCGTCTCTGTGAATTTCTATGATCAAGATTGTTTTGATGCTCCCAGATCCTTCATATCGAACGTCCAAGTCAACTGAGCCAACCTGTTGATCTTAACCATGCTACTGCTTGCTACAAGCATATTGACAACAATTTAAACACCAAGATAGTGAGTACCATAGACACAATGGTTACGTTCACTTCTTGTAAATCTTGGCTCACCGTGAAGGAATCAACTTCTTGTACCAATTTCACAAGACTGCCAAATGAGCCTTCATTGCTCATCTCCAGGCCCATTTACAATGGAGTCTCAATGCTCCACCTTGACATGAACATTCCCTTGACCAAATCCGGCCAAACCAGCCAAGTAAAAATTTTTGGCTTACCTCCAGGCCCATTCACAATGGAGTTTCACTTAACCTTTGAATAGAAATCATTACATGCAATATCATGGGCACCATACCACAAGATACCCAAAACACATGGACCCAAAAAAACCACTCCCTATCACCTAAGCATACATCCAAACTTTACCAACGAAATATGAGGTACAAAGACCTCCGCTTCTTCCCCGGGTTTCTTCTTGATATCGTCCACCGCTCGACCGGTCTCATCCTCCAACGGATTCATCTCTTTAATGGCCTCCATCGCGGTCACCAAAGAGACAGGCTACAAAAGATAACATGTAGACCCATTGAACTGCCAACATTTTGTCTGATTACCACGCCGCCCCCAACCTGCAACAACAAGCCATCTTGAAGACTAAAGTTTCTCTTCATTGCACCTTCCCTGGAAATGGATTGCAGCCTCACATGGGCATAACAACAATTCAACACATCAGCAGCTACCAAAATACAACAATGGCAGCCTCTATATGGCTATCCATCAACATATTTTATTTCTTAGAGACAGTGATCCCAGAATTGATCAATAGGAGTTGTGCGTCCTTTACAAAAAATTGTAGGTTTATGGTCAGTGATTTTTCAATTTGGTGTTGCCTCACACCGTAGTGCCCTCAACACTAGCACGGGATTCTTCAATATCCGCCCGACAACAACTTTCTGCTTATGACTGTTGAATGCAAGCAAGCCCCTGCCACTGTGGCCACAGGCCTCAGGTAGCGATAGTTGGTATGAGGGTGGAGGGACAGATCCACGTGCTCTACAACGTTGTATCTCTGGAGAATCCTAGGAAGCATTTCACCTCTTAGCAACATCCCCCGCAGTCTCATGCATTCACCATAAGAACACTTCTACTGCTACGTTTCTAGCAGGCCATTCTCGTCCATTAAGAATGTTTACATAACACATTGTTCCCTATAAACACCGAATGCAAATTTTCCATCCCTTTGAAACTGGACAATGGCCCCGACAACATAAACAGTCAAGCCTTGCGTTTCGGGTCATGACCTCTGCATTTCTTTTTCCACAATTGGTGTCATATTCCAACACAATACACATCCCAAGACCAATTCTAATGCCAAACCTTAACCATGACTCAATCCACGAATCCTCATGCTCCTCCACTTCTTCGATCCTGCATTCCCAGTCACAGTCTCAGTCACAGCCACTGCTTGATTCAGAGAAACTGTGTTTGGAATAATCAGATTCCAGCTCCGCATCACTTAAATCCGAGCAGCTTCCTGTAGTTTCATTTCCCTCTAGAATAGCATCCAAAGTGTCATGGCGGACATGTTTCCTTATAGGAAGGAGTTGCAGAGTTTGAGTTAGAATTATCGAGAAGCCCGAGATCCCACCGATGACGAATATGTCCACAGTCGGGATGGAACTAGCGTCGAAGGACCGTTTCGATGAATACTCCAGCCGGCTGCTGCACTCCATGTTCCATGTCATTTCCGGCGTGAGATCTTCCCTTATTTCCTTCCTTTTCTCCAGCACTCCAAAGAGCAAAGGCTCATCCCTCAGGTAGACTTAAAAACAGAGGTTGTCACTTTTCTGAATGGTGTCGGTGCCAACGTATGTGATTGCGCCTTTCAATTTTTCTTCTATTCAATTCTGTTGAAGCTTGAGAAATGTGCTTAAACACTGGTGGAATCAACACTCGTTGATCTCCAGGCTCCCTCACGAGAATGTCTCCATCGCCTAGCAAGATATCACCCTCACGCGTTGCGACCTTCTTCATGCTATCCACAGCCTTCGAACCTGATCTCCCCAATATGTGCTTTTCCTTTCTCTATCAGTGATCTCTCAACTCAATCTCAACTCAAGCCCTGATACCACTTGTTGTGCAGCGGAAGCATAAACAAGTACAGAGAAACATGAATTCAAGTACAAAATAGAAATCACACATAGGAGACACAGGTTTACATGGTAAAATCTTCAGGGTGAGAGAAACATCCACAGGACAATGGCAATAGCATCTTATTGCTTAACATGAGATTACAACCAGCAGATTGGTAACCAGGCAGCCCAGGAGAGGGCTTGAAGCCCCTTCTCACAATCTGTCTCTCAAGCATACATATTTATACAATCTCTCTTTCAATGATACAAAACTGATTACATTAATTGTTTCACCCTTCTTTTACTGATTAGTTTTAACTAAATCCAATAATAAAATATTTTTTAGAAAATCATGAACCACTTTAACCACAATTGATTAATTGGTTGTCATATTCCAACACATATTACCTAAAAGTTATCAAAGTTATCATAGAACATGTAAAGACTCAACATAAATTGTAAACATACGAAGAAAACATAAATAAACGAGAATGAAAAATGAGCGTGTGAATGTATATCGGTTTAAGTATGGAAGACATGTGTAATAACATTTGTCAAATTCAAGAGGAATGGATGATTTTCCTTGAATGATGGAACGATTGAGAGGTAAGTAAGAACCAAGTTGCATGGCTTCCCAAACATACCAATTACATTAAGTGTTTTGTTAGCTTATCTGATGTAGACATACCACGTGGGTGATTGGTATTATACACAAAAACTAATCATGGAGGTCTATATTTGTTAAGCACTATTATTAAGTAAATTTCAAATATAACCATGAGAGTGAAACATCACTAGAGCACATCAAATGAAATGTTAGAAAACAGCAAAACATTATAACGCATAAACTATAAAACGTTCCATGTCCTTAACTAAAGAGAAAAAAAATAGTTCAAAATAGTATTTTACTATTCCAAAAACTATGAATAATCATATGATGATGTACCAAATAGAATTGACATGTTAAAATCATAAGAAGAGCATTTTTTTTATCAAAGGAAGCACATGTGACATTGTTGATCATGTTCAGAAAATTTGTGTTCACGTGAAATGACACCTCTATAAAAATGCAAAATGCACATTTAACCCAAAGAAGGTGAAGTTATAAAGTTGATATATAGTGGTGTGGGAGGGAATATAACAAGGTTACACAAAAAAGAGACAAGGATAACGACTACCCATTCAATGCAAATTATGTACAAATCTAACATTGTTAAGTGAGTAAATAAAATAAAGATAATTAAATAAAGTAAAAGGATAAGAAAATAAAAGAATTAAATAAACAAAGAAAAATGAAAATAGGTGGAAAATGAAAGGCCAAATCTCTTGACTTTCCCATTATCCCCTAGCTCTCAAAGGGTCTTTTGGCTAGGATGAGAGAATGCAAAAGAGAGAGTTGTGCCAATTGTTAAATGGTCATAAAGTCATGAATTACATTGTAACCTGAGACTCTCGAAATGATAGTTGAGAAACCATTCAAAGTTGGTTTTCTCATTTGGGTTTCCAAGATAAATATGGTTTTCATGGTGTCTTGAATTGCTCTAAGCTTTCTTTGTGATTATTGTGTTTATTTTTTTGTGTGATATTATTACTTCTTATCGATAGTTAATTACTATGGTTAATTGCATCCATATTTTCAATGAAGAACCCCACACTATATTTTTACCAGTGTCACTTAGAAATCAATTCTTCCATTAGAAATTGAATAACCCCAACAACTTTGCAGTGTCCACAGTTTGATTTACAAGAGGTTCAATATCTAAGGTTACCATCAATGGACTATTGCAAGTTTGTACTTGAGTTTCTAAATTTAGTTGCAAAGAAAATCCCAAATTCAAACTTTGAGATCATTGACATCCACAACTGGTTTGCACACAATGTTTGTGAGATAGCTTGAGGTTGTATGCCTCTTTTACAACTTATACTTTGCAAGTAAAACACTCTTGGAGGTTGTACACATCCCAATAGCTTGGATACAACGTTTTCCTAGTGCCTAAAGTCATATAAGGGTTGTACGTGCACTTGGGGTCTTTATCTATGCCTTGAAAAGCATGTAATCTCTCACTTTGGTTCTGCATTGATTGGGTGGTTAAAGAAAACAATTGAATTGGTTAATTAAACCATAAATGCATTGATTCTCACCTTTGTTAATGCTACATCTCCAATACCAATATTTTTGGTACTTATTGAGTTGTCTTGTATCAAAAGTTTGGCATATAGTTGTTTCATTTCATTATCTCAATTATTCCTTTATTCCTAGAGTAGTAATGGTAATTGGATGTTGGTTTGAAATTGAATTTATATATGTTTCAATGATAGATCACATTGACATGAAAGAGAACATTAATAATCTTTATCAATAGTGCAGTATATGATATATGTTTTTGAATTAANTTATTCCTAGAGTAGTAATGGTAATTGGATGTTGGTTTGAAATTGAATTTATATATGTTTCAATGATAGATCACATTGACATGAAAGAGAACATTAATAATCTTTATCAATAGTGCAGTATATGATATATGTTTTTGAATTAATACTCAAAGGGAATTGGAATGATTTATCTCTTAGTAAAATTGAATAATAGTGTATTGTTGGTTGCTCTAACATTATAATAAAGGCAGGTGATCTATATCCATATAAATATTGACATTGAAAAAGTAGTCACTGAGGAGAACATGAACATACTAGAGTGGCTTGTGTGTGTATTTTTCAATTGTTTAAAAACTACTAAGGTGAATGATTGGTTTTTGGCTTTCATAATTCATGGAAAACACATATTGTCTTTCACTTAAGAATTGAGATAAACCTTGACAATGTTGTGACGATGATGGCTTAATATATATGTAGATCATGGCTATCATGCATAGTTGTTCATACTTTTGAATAATAAGAACTAGAGCACCCATCATGGTCTTGGCATTTAATTGAAAAAAAAACATAATGTAACTTATTTGATTGGTAGTCCCTCAAAAAGATTCAATCAGTGTTTTTACCAAACTAAATTTTAACTAAATTATAGTGTGTTAGTACATTGACATGTTTTTACCAAACTAAATTTTGACTAAATTATAGTGTGTTAGTAGATTGACATATTACAGAGCATTGCATTGTGTTTTTCTCACTAATGACATTTGCCTTAGCTTTACAAAGCCAACAAATAGAACCAACTTCACATGTCTTCAAAAGAATACTGAACAATGAGAAAGAAAGAAAAAAGTTAATTATCTAAAATATCCATGTTGATGAAGATATTGGACTATAAGTTCCTTATTACAAACATACAAGTATTCACCAACCATTAACAAAACAATTTACATAATCATCCACATGAGATTCTTTAAAAAAAAAAAAAAAACCAATAAACATGATATTCATCAAATAAATTTAAAATGATATTCCATATCAATATTTATTCATATAATCAAAAAAAAATTAAAACAATATATAAAATGAAATAAAAAAATACAAAATCAACAACTCACAAATACAAAATGCTATTCAATCCTATAATCAAGTGGAGTGTCAAATTCACATGTTTCATAAATAAGAATCCAAATATTTATGTATTACTCACACTATTGGTTTATTAAGTTTGTGATAATTCTTTGCAAAGATTGCATATTTTATAAGATTTGATATAAATAATAGTAAATATTCCACGCTTCGCACTTCAGCACTTCTCTTTATCGAGACTCTGCATAATGCCAGTGTTGCAGAGATTAGCTATTATTTGAATCATGTGCTCTGAGTGGAGTCGATATCTAGGGAACTGGCCTTTGGCCTTTCGTACTTTCAGATTATTGTCAACTATATATACTATTTTTTTTTAGCAATGAAAAAACTGTCATTGCAATCGACTTTTAGTTTTGCTTTAATTAATTGACAGCTAAAAAGTTTTAGGTCGGTTTCTTTTAGGAAAGAAGACATGTTTGCTGATTCATATGGCATTCACCATGTGGAGCTGTTGGCTTTTGTTGAGAAGTAGATTTACTAACTATTGACCATACTGCCAATCTTACATAGATTTTCTGAGAGTCAAAGCTGAAAGTGTCAAGCAGAAGTAGCAGTGCCAGTGCAGGTGCAATAATTCTATACACTGGCAACTTCCAATCTTACATAGATTTTCTGAGAGTCAAAGCTGAAAGTGTCAAGCAGAAGTAGCAGTGCCAGTGCAATAATTATATACACTGGCAACGCTTTTTAACTTGCAACTTGTCTGGGATTTCTGATCTTTATCGACTTAATTGATTTGCTTCCTAGTTAATTAAATTCATGTCTGCCATAGGAAAAAAACAATGATTTACATATGATAAGCCCATGCCGGAATCGGCTGTCGAGCTTAGAGATTCGGTAGAAGAAGCACAGCAATATTGTAAATATTCAATTTCCTCACACTTTTTATGGGTCTCCTACCCTGTGTTGCATTAATACCTCTGATCTTATTTAACGGTATAGTATCTTCTAGTATCTTGCTTTATGGAGATTTGATGAAGTGAAGGGATTGCTGGACTCAGCGGTGGAGCTTAGAGATTCAGTACGAGAAGCACCGCAATGCTCTAAGTAATCAATTTCCTCACTTTTTATGGGTCTAGTACACCGTGTTGCATTAATACCTCTGATCTTCTTTATCAGTTTAGTATCTTTTAGTATCTTGCTTTATGGACATTTGATGGAGTAAACGGAATGCCTTTATTGGGTCGACATATCAGGTTAACAGTACTGGCAGTCCTTAAATTCCCTTTGTTGTTCAATCTCTTTTGAATTTGAAATCTTTTTCAGGCTCAAGTATCAGTAAGCTATATTATATGGCATCTAGTCCTTTGATTTCCTTAGTTATATTATATCAGAGTACTGTATGAATGTCTAGACCTTCACTAATCTGCCAATCCTCCTACAGCTGGGTTTTTCTTGAGAATAGCAGTATATGCATCTATTGACTTTGGAAATCGATCTGGTTTCCCTTATATTAGAAGGCTCCTCTCAAATCAAATGATTATGTTAAACGGTTTGAAGGATGAAATGGTCTATGGAAGGTATTTTACACAGTGAAAGGTTGGCATCAGCTATAGCTTTAGCACTGATTTTATTAAGAATAATTGGGATACTCAATCTGGATAGACTTATTCAGTATTCTTAGTCGATCTGACTTGAGTTTTTTCTCTGGGGGTTTAGTGTTTAGCTTCAGAGATTTATATACTCGGCTTATTTCTTTACGCGTTCTGTTTTTGTTCATGTATCAGCTAAGCAGGAATGAGCAATTACACAAGCATCGGGATCGCAGTTTGATTGAGCATAACTAGAGAACTCGAATTATGCCTGCTCCCAAGAACAAGAACAAGAACAATATTACAATCAGAGCTTCAAAAAAGGAGAAGAATGGCCCTCTTATTAGGAAGATAAGACTGATATGCAGTGACCCAGATGCCACAGACCTCTCAAGCGACGATGAATTAAAGCCTGTATCTCAGAAGAGATTGGTTCGCGAGATACACATACCATTAAATTCATCAGCTGGCACAAAAATTCAGTTTAAACCGAAGTCCAGATCAAAATCGAAGAGGAAATCCAAAGTGCCCAACAAGGAAAACGCAGTCTTATTTGAATCAGCCTCCAATGTAGAGTGTGCAGTGAGCTGGAAATACCGCGGAGTGAGACGAAGCAGACGGGGTAAATGGGTTGCAGAGATCAGAGATCCCTCCAGAGGAGTCAGGCTATGGCTTGGGACTAATGATAAAGCAGAAGACCCTGCACACGCTTATGATAATGCTTCAAGGAAGCTCAGAGGACCATTAGCATTTACCAACTTCTCTACCGAAGAAACAAGGACTCCATTACCATCGTCATCATCGGAATCTGCTTCTGCATATTGCATCTCGAAAGAAAATTCATATCGGTATTGTTTTGCAGCCTCTTCTTCAACTTCTGTACAGTCAGTGGGCACACCAGATTCATCATGTCCGGTGATTAACGATTCAATATTTGATGATGAATCTTATTTCTTGGAAGAATTTGGACACATTTTTGATATGGATGATTGTGGGATCTCAGCAACTGAATTGAATATGGATTCTCTGGATCTGCCCAGTGAAGCAAATGATCTTCTGAGCTTTTGTTATCCTGGTGTATGTATGAGTGTATGAGATGGTCACTGCTTCCATTGTTTGGACTGCATGTCTTTATGATCAGAAATATTGTGTTGAAGCATGGATTACTCAGTATTGTTGTTTCTATAAATATGATGTGTGGGCGGTTGTAGATTTTTGGGAGGGAGAACATCATCAGTCTTGGGTTTTTGGATATGGTGTAGAGCGTTCCATATGTTAATCTTTGATTTTTTAAAAATAAACATATCAACATAAACAAATATGAAATCCAAGGATTATATACATATATAAGCACTGTATCTTTGTTTCAAGAAGAAAAAAGATGGTCCATCCTCTGAAAGTGTCCAAGAACATAGAAGATCGTGGAGTGTTGTGCAACACTATTCAAACACATAATTCAACTTATTTTCAAAAAACATGTGCTTGGAAATTATAAAGCTTCTTGTACAACAATTACATCAAGCCATATAGGGATCATTTGTATTTTTTTTAACTCCCGTCATCCATAAAGCTAGAACAAAACATATACCCTTCCCTCAGTGAGTCAAAACACCACTTATAAACTACAAAAGT
Source organism: Picea engelmannii (assembly GCA_009831015.1). NCBI lineage: Eukaryota > Viridiplantae > Streptophyta > Pinopsida > Pinales > Pinaceae > Picea > Picea engelmannii. The sequence goes on from ML842032.1 coordinate 22,623, forward strand.
TTTGAAATTACGAGTGCAAGTTATCCAAACACTGATTCTACTTCTCTGCAAAGAAAAAATAAACGAGTTGTTGTTGAGGCAATGAAGACGGTACTGCATTTTTTATCTCAATCATATCAAGCGCCCTGGGATGAAGTTCTACTGTTAATTTAGAAAACTCAATACTTGGTGTTAAGAAATAGTTTTTCTGAATGCGAAGATATATACATGGTATTACTACCAGCTGCAATATCGCAATATTAAATCACTGGCATGCTCTATATCTCTTGCATTACCTGAGAGAAAAGCTGAGAATATGAATACCACAAGCAACGGTACCGAAGAAACACTACTCCTAATATACAATCCATTCTCATTACTAATGGACATTATCAATCAAGCCTGAATCTATCTAAATATATGTAGCTGAACTATGAAATCACTTGATGGATTCTATCCATCCTTGATCCAAATATACATAGATGTTGGTTATTCTTTACCTTGCGGGCTGCTTTGAGAAACTGATGGTTAACTCATATGAAAAAGATGTAAAGCAGAAACTGTGTATCCTAAAAGCCAACGGCCAAGGAGATTGTTAACCAACTAAGATCAGAGCTAGAAACATGTTAAGAAACAGTAAAGAAGAAACTCAAAAAGCCAACTGTCAGAAAGATTAAATCCCACAAAAGACACGATTTTATTCAAAATAGAAACATGGTTTTTTTCAAAGCCTATCGCCAAAAAAGTTAAATCACCCAAAACCATGGTTTTTTTCAAAACAATATCCAGCACATTATCGATCCATGAAATTTTCATGAGAACAGTCAGTCAGGTTAGACTAACCGTCGCAATTCTGGGAATTTATCAGTGCACTAACTGTCATGTTTTTAACATGGGATTAATCTTCCATTCAAGATGATGTTGTTGGTTTGGAAGTTTACTAATACTTGTAGATTTTGGTTTAATAACAAATTTTAACATGGTATCAGAACTTTGGTCCAGCTTTAAATCCACTAAATTAAGTAGGAGGAGTTAAGTAGGAAAAGGTGTTGGACTAACTATCACACCTCTAAAAATTGATCTACCCACCTAAAAATTGATCTACCCACCCGCTCAAACTGATATTGCTGATTTGGAAATTTACTAACACCAACTAATTTTAATGTAATTACAAACTTTAACAAGTCTAACCATGCCTCTCTGGTTAAGATTCGGAATACCCATTCATTCTGCTACGCTAATTAAACATATATAGAATTAAAACATATCAATGGCAAACCTTAACAAGTCTAACCAGGCCTCTCTGGGTAAGATTCGGAATACCCATTCATTCTGCTACGCGAATCCTGGGGCTGTAAACATATATACATATATAGATTTAAAACATATCATCTAGCTCGGGAACACATTTAGAGTATGATATGACAGGCTCAACTACCAGATCTTCTCTGTGCTGGAGAACCAGAGCTTGTCCTCATGTTGAAGACGGGGTCTCCTATTATTCCAGTTTTCTACAATGTCAATCCTGCCGAGCATGAGTATGGGAAGGACATCAGAACAAAGTAGAAGCAATATTGTGAAACTCATTCCTCTCATCCATGTAGATACATCTTAAATATATTAGGCATTAAGAAGAGTTAAAAAATCAATTGCAATGCAAATCTCTCATTGATTAAAAAAAAACAATTGAGATGTAAATATTTTTAGTAGTTAATAGATTTGGAATTAAGATGGATATATGTTGGTTTATATACATTTGTATCTTTGATCTTTTGTTATTGTGTAATAAGTAGACTTAAAATAAGAGCTTCAAGTGATAGGATGTTTACCATCAATGAGACTGTTATACAAAGAATATGGCAAACTAAAACAATCTCTAGTAGGCATGGAAATGACCTGAAATCAACGTCTCCATCACAAATATGATACACAATGCATATGTTGCTGAAAGAGCCATTACTCCAACTCACAACATAGCTTGAACACAATTAGGATCAACCTTTATGAGCATAAATCCAAGTGATATATATATATATATATATATATATATATTTATATTTCAGTTTATTAGTTTTGTATAAAATATAAATTGGGTAGACCTTATGTGGTATGAATGTTACAATCTCTTCAATTTTAGGTTGTATAATGCACCTAGCTTCTCTGGTTGCAATGACTATCACTACTTATAATTGAGGGATCTCTTGACAAGGTCAACCTAGATCAAGTGCCCCTTATGTTGACTTATTTGATATGGTCAAAATTGAGTGACTGATTTGCATTGGGCGATTACCTTGTTGTTTATGGGCATTGACTACAAAGTTGGGGTGTGTTCACATCCAATACTATCCATCCCTTTACCATTGTATAGCCTCCATGCTACATCAACTTGTTTGATCAAAGTTGGTGTGTGTCATTCATTGGAATTGATGTTGGTCATTGTTAGTTGGTTATTGGTGTCCTCTTGCATTCCAGAATGCGGTTCTTGGTGCTTGCATTCTAATAAATTTGCTCAGCATGGTTGGACATGCTTCTTTAGTTCATTTAATGTAGGCTTCTCCACTATCAAATTGTAGTGTTTCACATCTCCTTAAGTTGATGTTGTATTCTATGCAATTTCTTGTAACATTGCTTGGTAAAGACAAGTCTTTTTGGCCCAAATCTACCTATTTTTGTTTTCCCATCCTTCATCCACTAACAAATTTTCCTACATTCTTAAGCATAATGTTTGTTATACCTTTTCATTTACTTGGTTAAAAGGTCCCTCAACTTGTAACTAATCATCATCTTCCTCTTTAATGAAAAGAGTGACTCCCTTATGCATTGCATGATAGAAACCTCTTGTAATGTCATTTCCATATTAAGTTTGTTTATGTCCATGTATTGTTCCAATATGCTTAATTCATCTGCTTTGTTCTAATATGCTCAATTCATCTTCTTTGGTTTGTTTTGTTAGAGGCATTGGTCAACCTTGAAATGGTTCTCTATGTACTCATCAAGTTTTTCTTTGTGTGACTTGTGATGGAGTCTCAACCACTAAAATATTTTATCTTGGATCTTTTTGTGGCCTTTCGTAATCTAATTTTCCAAGTGATGCACCTCTCCCCCATTATCCATGTGTAGGTTGGTGCTGAAGACAAGGGCCACGACAACAACATGCATAGTGATGGTCAAAATCAAGTGTATCATTTTTTACGAAAAATAAGATATATTCATATTTTAGTTCTTCTTCAGAGCACTAGTCCCACTTTGAACATCAATCACATACGAGACAAGGTGATGGTCGAGAGTAAGAGTGAAGAAACACAAGGATAAAAAATTCATCACAAGTCGATGAAGGGCATGTGTTTGGTTGTGCCAAGTAACATATAACTTTGTATTTGCATATTTCATAGGTATGTTATTGCATTGACCCACAGGGGGTTCACTTTGTAAACCTATGGCATAATAAATGTGTTTATGGGACATTAAAGAATACCCCTAATTTTGTTTCTACCTCCAAAAATGTATTGTTAATACCCCTTTCCAATACAACTTTCCAAATAAAATAATTCCCTAGTTTCCCTAAATATTGTAAGTACCATTTTTTCATGATGTTTGTGTACCTCTTATTATCTCTACCCCTTGTATGTTGGTGCCAATATTTGGCATATGTATCGTACATTTACTTTAGAAAATGTTGTTTATCATATGCTACTTGAGCGTTGAGTTGGAATCATAAACATCTTCTTTAGGAACTAAAAAACCATTTTAGTATCATATCCCTCTATTACAAAATGTTTAGTCATTTTAATTGCTTGTTTAGAGACTTTCATGGTACATTCAAAATTTCTATAAGGTACAAAGACTATAGATGTATCAACCTACTCATCCATGAGTTGTTTCACTTCCAACAACAAAAAACCCACAATGACATATATCTTCGCATTTTTATCTTCCCTTCCTCCTCCCCCACCTAAAATTTTGATTTGTTGAACCCCACGCGAATGTGTAAACCTATAGTTTAATTTAAAAAAACTCTTGATACCATCCAATATATTGAATCACATTTTAACTATTTTAAATCCCTCGATATGAATGCATGTGATATGATATTGGTTTACCAATGAATCACCCATGCATTGACCTTGTTTGATTCCTTTGTTGTATAGTCACAAATCTTTGATGGAGTTCTTCTATAGAGATTCCTTGCTTGACTAGTGCCATCAATAATGCCTTTCTTTCTCTATGTAGGGTATTCCTAGCAAGTGATTCCATTTTCTTTATATGTGCTTCTTTTTACTTGCCTTTGGCATGCAATGATTGATATTTTATTTCCATCATCTCACTGAATGCAAAGTGTTTTCAAACCTCTTCCATTGATAAAGTTTGTTTTTCCATCATTTTTAAATATAATCGTTTTTTTTCCATAAGAAACCTTGACTTATCAAAGAGTGTTAATACTACCATGTTGTTTGTAGCATACCCATTTCTTGGTTGAATGATGTTTCAACCTAACCTATTTTGTCGATCTTTTCCTTTTTATTCCCATGCCATGATCGCCGCAACAATCATTTATGTGTCCTAGGTTTTCTTTGTTTTTTGTAAGAATCAAAGCCTGACATTGTCAAGCTCAAAGATCAATAGTATGTCTGTAATAAATTTTGTGTTCAAGACTCCTAGTTTAGACATTGTTTTTGGGCTAGCGGATGTTATGCGCTTCTTCTATACTTTCTCCCCTTTCCTATCTCTATCCTTATTATGAGTAAGGGGTCCATGTTAGGGACATAACCTCCCTGACCCCTCACGTAAGTAGAATAATATATTTTCCATGTAATAAAGGCCAACATTAGTTAATATGTCCAATTTAATAAATGTGAACAAGTCAATGTAAGAAGACCTCATAGAAGCTTTCGCTTATAGAAAGATATTCCTCTATAATTTTCTTTAGAAGATAGAATTAGTATAAATAAGAGTAGAAGGCGTGAGAAATCTTTGTCTTGAGAATTGTTGTAATAGAGCATTGCTCTGCTAGAGGTTTCCCCCTCGAAGAGGCAAGTAAACATTGCTTCCTATCAATAAAGGTATTAATTTTTGTTGTGATTCTCTACATTCTATTTTTTTGTTGGTATTTTCTGCAGTAATTATGTTTCAACTTAATATAATAGATCTGGTACCTAACAAGTGGTATCAAAGAATTTTCCTCTATGGAAACTGTGGGAATTTTTTTTTCCAAGGTAGAGATGTGTACTGTCGGCATCTTTAAAGCATAGATATCTATCACTTAGTCGGTAAAACTGTGGTGGGGAAGACTACATGCATGCAATACAAACGATTTCATGGGGTTGCCTAGAAACAAACATTTCACCTTATTGGAAACCTCTGTAAACCATGTTGGTACCCCTCGAGTAGTACCACATCAAACAGAATCTATACACGGCAATCACTCCCACGTACTGACATGTATATTGGGAGTCCCCTAGGTCTCCTAAAACTAGCTATGCATCAGTCAATCAGTGACTGCTATAGTGACACCGAGAAAAACACTCGGGAAGATACTCTCTAGTACATGGGTAATTGAGTAGTATGGATAAGGGTATGATCGAGCCTCCTTAGTTGGTGCCCTAAGATATTGGATTGAGTACTATTGTTCGACCCCACACGTATATCAAAGAGCTATAGCACAGGGAAAACCCTTGTTTGTAGGAACCCTATAAACCCTAACCCCTCAGAAGAAACAATAAAAAGGAATAGATGAGATATATTACAATGTAACCTTTCCTCCATTTTGGTTGCAAAATTCCTACAGAATTTCCCCTGTTAACAATTTGGTCCATTCGTTACTGCAATATTCAAGCCGGAGTATAATGGCCCTGTTGGCACCCTTATTTGGGACTTATCATGTTGGATTTCTCTCTTCTCCCTAATCGTTGTGGTACCTGTCACTTCTAAGAAAAAAAAAAATCCGTGGACCCCCCACCCTTCTCGACACCCATATTTGACACCTATCCCATTTCATTCCTCTTTTCACCCTAATCACCGTCATATATATCATTTCTCCTTATCTTTTATGTGGACCCACTTCCTCTCCCCGACGCCCCTCATTTCCAAATGGCCACCACCTACAACTAAGAATTCCTTCACCTACAAGAAGAATTCAAACAACATAGGGAGAACATCCAGAGAGTGAATTTTGACATTTCTTCCACCAATTCCAAATTGGAAACCTTAGAGGACAAACTCACGGGTGAATTTGTGGAAGTTAAGGGTGAATTGGCCTCCCTCACCATCACTCTCAACCAATGGTTAAACCAGTACCATGGCTATCCCTCCTCTAAAAAACCTTCACACTATGAAGGTGAGGACTCTTCCCATAATATGGCCTTTCATTCCAACTCCCTTAATCCTAACCGCCATCTTCCTAGAGATGAGATGAACAAATTTGATGGTTTAGATCTGAAAGGCTGGGTCACTCAAATGGGACATTATTTCTCCTTGCATGAAATTACTAATGAATTGGCCAAACTTTAATATGGTGTCCTCTATCTAGATCCTGAACACTAGAAATGGTAGCAATGGAATAGAAATACACGTTGAGGGTATGTTTCTTGGACACATTTTGTTGCAGAGCTTTATGAACACTTTGACACGGACACCCACTATCTAGGTTGTTTGATCAATTTGAAACAATTTGGCATATTGGAAGACTTTATATCTACCTTTGAGCACTTAGCTTTCCAAACAGAGGGCATGTCAGATGCCTTCTTCAAGGAATGTTTTATTACTGACCTCAAGGATGAAAT
>ML842032.1:29946-40093 GCA_009831015.1 Picea engelmannii
TATTGAACGGAAAAGATCCTCAAAAAGGGTCATTCGGGAATTATTTCCCAACTCCTTTTCCATTCAAGCAATCGAGACACCTTATGTGCATCCTGACCTCCAATCTATCCTCTCCCAACACCAAGTCATTTTTTCCACTCCCCATGGAATTCCTCCTTCCCATGGTATTCATGATCATTCCATTACGCTAGTACCAGGTAGCCTCCCTCCCAATGTTCACCCTTATCATCATCCTTTTGCCTAGAAGAATGAAATTGAGAAAAATGTTCAAGAATTACTCGAAGCAGGTGTTATATGTCCTGGCACCAACCCCTATTTCTCTCATGTGGTCATGGTACTCAAGAAACAAGGTACTTGGTGCATGTGCCCCAACTTTCGCGCCCTCAACAAACTCACCATCAAAGACAAATTTCCCATTCCTGTGATTCATGACCTGTTGGATGAGTTGAGCGGTACTTAGTACTTTACTAAACTTGATCTATGTTCTGGCTACCACCAGATACGTATGAAAGAGGAATGCATTCCCAAGAATTCCTTTAGAACTCATGAGGGTCACTATGAGTTCTTGGTCATTCCCTTTGGCCTATGTAATGCTCCCTCCACTTTCCAAAGTCTCATGAATCGTGTCTTATGTCCATTCCTTCGTCATTTTGTCTTAGTTTTCTTTGATGATATTCTCATCTATAGTAAAACTTGGGATTCCCATCTCGCCCATGTGGATCAAGTTCTCCATCTACTCTCTCAGCACAAAAGTTTCCTCAAACAGTCTAAATGTGCCTTTGGAGCCTCTGAAGTGGAGTACCTGGGTCATATTGTCGGAAAGGATGGCGTTCGAGTGGATCCTAAGAAAATTGAAGCTATGAAGGATTGGCCTTGCCCTAAAACTCTTAATAGCTTGCATGGTTTTCTAATTTTAATAGGGTATTATTGCAATTTTGTTCATAATTATGGAAAAAGTGTCGGACCTTTCATTGTTCTCCTTAAAACGAATGCTTTCACTTGGACTCCATTTATTGATCAATCCTTCCACGCCTTGAAAGAGTTTATGTGCATGACTCCAGTCCTATCCCTTCTTGACTTCACAAAGAATTTTGTCCTAGCATGTGATGGTTCAGGGAAAGGAATTGGGGCAATCCTCATGCAAGATGGCAGGCCTTTGGCCTTCATCCTTCATTAAAAAAAGAATTTCGGAGAGACATTTGGGCCAATAAATCTATGAAAAGGAAATTTTTGCTATTTTTCATGTCATGGATCGTCGACGTCCTTATCTTCTAGGGAAACGCTTCCAATTAAAATTGATCATCAAAGCCTCAAGTATTTTCTGGAACAGTGAGTTTCATCCCCGGAGCAACAAAAATGGGTGACCAAGCCATTTGTATATGATTATGAGATAATTTACAATAAGAGAAAATAAAATGTGGTTGTTGACACTCTTTCCAGGAAGTATGAAGAAGAAGGGTCCCTCTTTTCTCTCTCCTTCATTGTACCATATTGGCTCCAAGTTGTTCACAGGGAATGGCTGCAAGACCCCAAACTCTCTTGCATGATCCAACAATTGCAACACCATTCTCCATATTCTCTAGGGTACTCTTGGAACAATGAAGAGCTTCGCTACAAAGGTTGTCTATATTTAAGAAAACAGTCGCAACTTAAATCCGCAGTGCTGTTGAGTTTCATGCTTCACCCATAAATGAGCATTCAAAGTTTACCAAAACCTATGAAAGGGTCAAACTTTTTTTTTTGGGATGGTATGAAATAGTACATTCACACATTTGTGGCTAAATGTGATGTTTATCAATGAAACAAGGGATAAACAGTCAAATCCCTAGGCACACTCTAACTGCTTTCGATCCCCCTACTATTTGGAGGGATATTTCTATGGATTTCATTGTTGGCTTACCTAAATCAGGAAATAATCCAGTCATCATGGTGATAGTCGATTATCTTTCCAAATACACTCATTTATATTATATTCAACACCCATTAACCACATCCACAGTGGCTCAAATTTTCATGGATAATATCTCCAAACTTCATGGCATGCCTCATTCTATTATCTCTGACAGAGATCCAACTTTCACCAATAATTTTTGGCAAGAATTGTTCAAGCTCCAAGGAACCCAATTGCATATCATCACCACCTATCATCCCCAGAATGATGGCCAAACTGAAGTTTTCAACAATTGTTTGGAAACATATATGTGGTGTTTTGCATCCGACAGACAAAATTAGTGGGCTCAGTAGTTACCCATAGTTGAGTGGTGGTACAACACCTCTTACCATACAACTACTCGCATGATTCCTTTTGAAGCAGTCTATGGACAAAATCCATCGTCAGTTCTCTCATACATGTCAGGTGTCTCAAAGGTTTAAGAGGTTGACAAAAATCTTAGAGTATGAGAGGTCATTCTCTGTACCCTCAAAGAAAATTTGGTCATGGCTCTCCAATCTTGGTCATTCTCTATACAATATTGGGGGGACCAGGACTCTATGTGAATGGTTTCCTTGATATTGAGTTTGACTCTGGTCCAACTCACATCTAGGTCCTGAGAAGTGTTTCTGAAAATGCGATGGTTTTGTTCTTTCAAAAATTCCTAGAGAAGGAATCATGGGAGAAGGATCCAGGCTTTGTTCACAACAGGATTGATGAAGGCATTAGATCTCCAAAGAGTTAGAGTGTTGATGAGGCTTTCTCTATTCCTATCAGAGGTGTGGAAGAGGAGTGCAGCCAAGTCCCGGATTTCTACGTGGAAGGGACATAAGTTAAGGAGGTGTTCGCTTGTTTCTCCATTATTCATGCAGAGGAGGTAGTAAGTTGGTCCAATGAAGCCATGTTTAAGAAGGTTTTCCCAGGTGATGAGTTTACATTTGATCAGAAGCCAGAGAAAGATAAATACTTTGGGCCAAAGTGTTTGCAACCAGATTTTAATCCAAATGTATTGAGGTGGGTTATTGTTGGACATTATGGCCAGTTTGTGGACCTCTTGGAGTGAAAAATACCCTATTGTTTGATGCCTCCACCTGAGTTTGTCATGGCCTTGCTGAATTATGATTTTCCTGTGAGAGATCTCTTGTCAGAGGGGATCCCAATTGGGAATGGGTTGATGGGGGATCCATTCTTCTTTGGGCATCCACGTTCTTCATATGTCCCCAGGTTTGGGGGGGAGCTAATATTGATGGATCCAAATTCGATCTTGGACAGTCATAAGGTCCTTGAGTTGGTGGAGGTTATCATTTTGAAATATGGGTGGAAGTTGTTGCCAAGCATCATCCCATAAGACGGTCGATCTACCATTTTTTATTTCCCAGAAATAGTGGGAGTGAACTAGGTGCTTGTTGGACCATATTGTGTTCCATATGTGTGAGCCGGGTATCTCTCATGTGAGTCTGATGAGGCCTTGTCTCTCTATATGTGGGAAATATTTTGTATGCCAAAGATGAGCCTAGGGGGTATTACCTTCAGTTAGCCATCACAACCAAGTTTTAACACCCAGGACCACATTGAGAGATTTGGGATCCCTTGGGCCTAGGCCACCTTTAAGCTTTGAGAGACAGAGCTTGTCCCAAGCTACCAGAGCCCACTTATTTTCCTTGCAAGATCCTCCCCACAGAAAGGATCTTTGGAGGTTTATGATTTCCTTTAGGATAGCTTTGGGGGCAGCCATAGCAGAAAATAGGTAAAGAGGCATGGATTGAAGGACTATTGTGAGGAGAACCAGTCGGCATGTTGTATTAAGAGTTATGAAAGCCCATTTCTCAAGATTTTTGTGCATTTTGGAGAGCGGATCTTCCCGATTGGAGCACCGATTATTGAATTCGGCGAGAGGCGCTCCGAAGTACTTGGTTGGAAGGGAGATTCGTTGGAAGCCAAGGATGTTGGAGATATTAACCTGGACAGTAAGAGTAGTATTAAAGAAAAAAAATCTGAGACTTAGAGAGATTGATTGAAGTACATGAGGCTTAAGAGAATTCTGCAAGCATCTGCTTGAGGGATTTGGCTTCTTTTGTAGTGGGTTGAGCCATTAGCAGCGTGTCATCCATGAACTGTTGATGTGTTATGGATTTGTCCTCGTCATGGATACGGAGGATATAAATCTTCTCCTTTGCCATTATTGTTGCGATACTTTGTCCCAGTCCTTCTTCCATAAGGATAAAGAGGAAGGGGAAGAGGGGATCCCCTTGCATGATGCATCGTGAGGGGGAGAAAGGGTTGGAAGGAGAGACATTGATAAGGATGGAGAAAAAAGAAGTGGAGAGAAGGGATAGAACCCATTTGATCCAGGAACCGGAGAAACCAAAGGCTTGCAGGGTGTGTTGGATATATTGTCAGCTTAGTTTGTCAAAGGCTTTGGATAGATCTAACTTTATGAGCATGCCAGGGAACTTGGTGAGCTTGAGGGAGTGAACAAGTTAATGCACCATGATAATTCCATCTAATATTTTACTGCCTTCCACATAGCCAATTTGTTCCGAGGAGATGAGGGTGGGGAGCGCGGGTTTGAGCCAGTTAGCAATAAGCTTGGTTATAATTATATATATTACATTGCAGAGGGATATGGGGCAGAACTTAATAGGATTATCATCTTGTTCTTCTTTGGGAATGAGGGCAAGGAAGGTGGGATTGAGGGCAGGAAGGAAAATGGATTGAGTACAGGAGTCTTCCACCACTGCCCAGACGTCCCATTTGATTATAGACTAACATGTTTGAAAGAAGTATGTGGTGAATCCATCAGGACCGGGAGATTTAATTTTGGGCATTTCGAAAATCGTATGTTCGACTTCCTCGAGAGAAGTGGGAAGCATGAGGACCTCTTTCTGCTCAGGGGAGACCAACTTCCGAATGTGTTGAGTTATTTTTTGTATGGAGGTTCTGCGATCTGGTTGCAACTCAGAAAGAAGGTTCTCGAAGTACGAGGTGAGTTCCCTTTCTATATCCTTATGCTCAATGAGGCAGTTGTCGTTGGCATCTTTTAATCTGGTGATTCGATTGTGGTGGCGACATTGGATCATGGATCTGTGGAAAAACTTGGTGTTTTTTTCCCCTTCCTTTCGCCAGCAAACTTGAGATTTTTGCTTCCAAAGGATTTCTTCCCGGGAGTCTCTTTCGTGGAGCTGAGTTTGGAGGTTTTCTTTGTCTTGGACGAGTTGATCCATTCTTCCATTTTGAATCATTGTCTATTGGATGTGTTCCATTTTCTTGATGATTTGTTGTTTGACTTGAAAGATATTGCCAAACTCTTCCTTGTTCCAAAGCTTGAGTTGTTGCTTTATGAATTTGAGCTTTTGCTGGAATTTGTGCATTATTGAACAGGAGGGGGGGGAGTAAGTAGTCCACCATTTAGAGATGTGCTCTTGGAAATTAGGATGCTTTAACCAGAATCTTTCAACTTGAAATGGTCGATTTTGGGGGCTCCCATGAATGTCGAGGTTTAGTTGAATTGGCCAATGGTCTAAGCCTCCCTAAGGGAGAATGGTAGTTGAAGGGTGGAAATCATAAAGTAGAAAGGACTCAGAGACTAGAAAGATGTCAAGACGAGAGGCAATTTTCTATGGTCTGCATCGGTGATTGTTCCAAGTGAAGGATCCATTAGGGATTTCAAGGTCAATGAGATTGAGGGAGAAAATGGTATCTAGGAAAACTTGTGAATCTTGCTTGAGACATCTGATGCCTCCCCGTTTCTCCAGGAGGGAGGTGATAGAGATGAAGTCTCCCCCAATAATTCAATGGTTAGTAGAGATAAGAGGAGGGAGGATCTTAAGAGAGGCGAAAAAGAAAAGTTTGTCAGGAAGAAGGTTGGGGCCATAGGCATTGGTAAGGGTTCCCGAGAGTGAAGAACAAGTGAGCTAAAAGCAAGCTGAGAGTGAGTGCTTAGTGGAGAAGAAATTAGAGAGTTGGATTTCATAGGGGTTCTACAAGAGGCACAATCCTTCCACGGATCATTGGGCATCCAGAGCGATAGCGAGAGAGCTGGGCCAAATTCGAGAAGTGAGAGTTGGAAGGAGGTGAAGCGAGCACTTGGTTTCTTGGATCATAACAACAGTGGGTTTTTCAGAAAAGATACGCTGCTTGAGAAGTCGGTGTTTGGTCTTTCCGTTTAGGCCTCTTATATTCCAGGAAATAAATTTCACGAGGAAGGGGGGGTTGGGTTGAAATGTATCTGTCATAAGGGAAATTTGACCCGAGTTTACCAAGAATTCTCCCAAGTCTTTGATGAGTTGCTTATTGGATCTCCTTCCTCTCTTTTTTTCCTCTTTGGTGTCTTTGGAAGTAGAAGAGGGGGAGGGATTGATACAAAGAGAGGGGTTTGGGTTCATACCTTTTTCCTTTGTATCATTAAGGAAGAGATTTTGGACCAACACATCTTTGAGGAGTTGAACTTGCTTTTTCGGAATGGAGTTCGGATCATGTTGTTTGCAGGCCCCGACAATGGAGTTGAGGTCCAAATATCCTAGATCCTTGTCCTCAACATCATCTGAGTCTGACTATTCATGTGGTTCCTCTTGCATGTCAATGTCGCATGTTGGGTGGTTATTGTGTGTTGGATCCATCGTTTTTATGCACTGTGTTTGATCCTCCTCTGAGAGTTCTACATTTAGATTGCCACTTTGAAATTGGTCTTTTCTTGTTTGTATCGGATTTCCTTCATCATCTAGTGGGAGGGAAGAGGAGTTTTTAGTGGCAAAGTTCTTCTTGGGTGGAGGGGGATTGGTATGTCATCTTGGTTTTTACTGGGAGGAGACATGCATGAATCCTTCAACATTATGGGTAGGGGGAGGGGGGTTAGCCGCAGGGGAGTTGGGGTTCAGAGGGCAGTCTCAAAAGAGATGGCCATGGGCGTGATAGCGATGGAAACGAAAGGGAATGTGTTCATAGTCGAGCATTTGGATCCAGTCAATGTTGTGGTAAATGAGAGTGATGGATTCCAGGAGGGATTTGGTGAGATCCATATAAACACGGATTCACGCAAACGAGGTGTAGTGTCTATTTTTGGTGGCTTCTGAAGCTTTGACGAAGGAGCCTATGGTGTTTCCAATGCCTTCCAAAATTTCCTCATCCCAGAATTCATGCGGAAGGGAATATAGCCTTATCCAAACAGGGGTCGTCATGAAATCATTTTTTTCATGACTGAAACATTTAGTCCAGGGTCTGAAGTGCAGTCATGTAGAGTTGAAGAAGTACGGGCCACCTTCAAATACTTTGTCACGCTCCTCCAGGTTAGAGAAGATGGTTGTGAAGAACCCTTTGGATCCTAGTTTGAGGTCGATATGTCCTTTCGACTTCCAGGTTGTTTTGATCCACCAGTTGAGGGCCTTCTCCATTGGCCAAATGCCCATAAACTTTCCTATGAAAGCATGATCTTGCCTATGCTGGATGAAGGGTTCTATGTGGTTAGTTTCCACCTCATAAGTAGGGTTTTTAGAGGCTTTTGGCAGGCATCCAAAGGTGACGATGGGAATGGTGGCTTGGGTCTGAGGTAGGGGTTGCTTATCGGTCGAGCAGGAGGGAGCGGGTTGTGTTTCCTTGCCCAGGGTGGATTGTCTATCAGTGGGTTGTGATTGCTCTGGCGGAGTAGAGGGGTTGGCGTGGTGGTCATTGCGTCGACCCACAATGATCTATCTATAGGAGGGAGTCGAACTCCCCCCTCCAGTCGAAGCCATGGAGGAGAAGGGAGAGGGGGGGTGTTATGGTTTTCAGTCCAAGTTTGTTGCAAATCTATTCTATGTTTTAATATTGAGAAATATTTTGTAACTTAAAGTAACATTATATAAATAACATTAACACATAATAAAATATAATTCTCTCACAATCACAATTATAATTATAATTAAAAATAAAAATAAAACTATATATATATATATAATTCTAGAAATATAAATAAACTTCATCAACACAATTATAAAAATGCTTTTAGGTATTTTACATTATTTTACATTATAGTAGTTAATATCTCAAAAAATAATATATACATTAATAAAAATTAATCTCTCATAAATTAAAAAAATTAAAAACAAAAACTCCACATACAAATCTTTTTAATTTTTGTATCTAGAAAAATTGTAAAATCTAAAAAAAATTGGTTAGATCTAAATTAAAATAAATTTAACTTTCATTTAAATAAAAACATGCAACTAAAATGTTAAACTCGTTTTTTTGGAAAAAAAACCTAGCCGCTTCGTGCCCCTGAGTTGCCTCCTGCGGCCTCCCTGCCTGGCAGTCCCTGTTGTTGGGCCTCCTCGCCCCCGGCCTCCTCTCAGGGCCGCCTCCATCCCTCCTTCTCGGCTCCCCCCTTCCCTTTCTGAGTATTCGGCTGATCCTACAGAGATTGGGTCAGAGTGCTGCGTTCAGGCATGTCGCCCCCAGGGGGTCCGGAGACATTGGACCCTCCCCTGCCCCCTCCATCGGAAGTGATTGCGTTTAAAGCTATGATCGATTCGAACTCTAAGCGACAACCCTCAGCTAGCCAGCAGAAGTTTGTCAAGAGGATGGATACCATACCATCGGTAGCCCTCCCTGAAGAAGAAACCTGCCAAGCAGCTCTAAATCTTGCTGAGAAAGGACTTATAGGCCAGTTCACGGGCCTCTGGCCCTCGCCTAATTCGGTAGAGGAGTGGACTAAAAGGAACTGGATACCGTTAACCAAAGAAGGACTCAAGAGCTACTTCGTAGGCAAAGGTTTCTTTGTCTTCGTCTTTGAATGTGCAGAGGACAGAAGCCTAATCTTCAGAAACGGACCTTATTTCATGGGTCCCCAAGGACTATATCTCAACAAATGGTCGCCAGACTTCGACCCAGCTCAGGATGTCCCAACTTTTGTCCCGGTGTGGGTGCGGCTTCCCCATCTTCCCCTCCACTGCTAGAACCAGAAGTCACTCCAGATCATCGGTAACGGACTAGGAAAATACATAGATCATGCTGTAAGAAAAGATCAATACTCATGCGCTCGCATCTATGTCGAAGTTGATCTGGAAGAAGGTCTACCGGAAGCCATAAAACTAACAGTCGCAGGATGGACGCACGTTCAAGAGTTGGACTATGAACAACTCCCATTCAAATGTAGGCACTGCCACGGCTACGGGCATTTCGCCAAGCACTGCAAGAAAAAGGTAGAAGAACAGCCAGACAATCAGGATGGAGAGCAATGGACCCTAATACAAAAAACCAGCAATCAAAAAAAAAGCAAAGGAAAAGGCACTTCGAAAGAGGCACCAAGCAGCTCCAATCCCAATCAAGAAAAGAACTCAAACAATAAAGAAATAAGACAGAGAAAGCCAACTACAACAGCCCCGGAAAACTTGGACCAGAGTGCTCCTCCTAACTCTAACAAAGAAGAGGAGGAAATGGCTCACCTAGAAGTCCCCCAAGAAAGCCCTTCCAATCCCACTTACGCGGATGTTACAAGGAAAAAACCAGTTGAAAGCTCTGATTCCTCGAAAGAGGAAAACTATGAGCAGCCCACAAGAAAAGTCGGCAGGAAATCCCGCAGAGAAGCAAGGGAAGAGGAGGTTGAAAGGCTTAAAACCCAAGGAAGCCAGCCCACACTCGAGATGTCCATTGGGAGAAACTCCATAAACAGGCCCCCCAAGGGAGGCTCTCACCCCTCCACTGGTAAATAATGTGCCTCGTCTCTTGGAATTGCAGAGGTCTGGGCAATCCCTTGAAAGCAGAAGCGGTTAAGGATCTGCTCAAAATAGAACACTCAGACATTCTCATGATCCAAGAGACTAAGATAGAGGGGAAAGCCCTCCTAGATATCAGCAAGAAGAAATGGAAGAAAAGCGCAGAAAGAGCAGTCAACTCAAGAGGCTCATCCGGAGGACTTGCAACTCTATGGACAGAAGAGCTCTTCCAGCTGACTAAATCCCAAGAAACTCAGCATTGGATCTTCACGGAGCTAACGCATTGTCCAAGTAAGATGATCATATCCCTCTTTAATCTTTATGTACCTGTACTTTATTCTGAAAAGAGAGATTGTTGGAACACTCTTAAAGAATTCCTAGAGCAACATTCCCCTAGTAATATCATTCTTGTTGGGGATTTAAACATTGTCTTAAAACCCAAAGAAAAAAGGGGAGGAATCAATAGCAGAGACACCATGCTTCCCATGGTTGAAGATCTCATTCAGCAATGGAATCTCCTTGATTTCAG
>ML842032.1:40193-58713 GCA_009831015.1 Picea engelmannii
TTAATTCAAAAACATATATCATATACTGCACTATTGATAAAGATTATTAATGTTCTCTTTCATGTCAATGTGATCTATCATTGAAACATATATAAATTCAATTTCAAACCAACATCCAATTACCATTACTACTCTAGGAATAAAGGAATAATTGAGATAATGAAATGAAACAACTATATGCCAAACTTTTGATACAAGACAACTCAATAAGTACCAAAAATATTGGTATTGGAGATGTAGCATTAACAAAGGTGAGAATCAATGCATTTATGGTTTAATTAACCAATTCAATTGTTTTCTTTAACCACCCAATCAATGCAGAACCAAAGTGAGAGATTACATGCTTTTCAAGGCATAGATAAAGACCCCAAGTGCACGTACAACCCTTATATGACTTTAGGCACTAGGAAAACGTTGTATCCAAGCTATTGGGATGTGTACAACCTCCAAGAGTGTTTTACTTGCAAAGTATAAGTTGTAAAAGAGGCATACAACCTCAAGCTATCTCACAAACATTGTGTGCAAACCAGTTGTGGATGTCAATGATCTCAAAGTTTGAATTTGGGATTTTCTTTGCAACTAAATTTAGAAACTCAAGTACAAACTTGCAATAGTCCATTGATGGTAACCTTAGATATTGAACCTCTTGTAAATCAAACTGTGGACACTGCAAAGTTGTTGGGGTTATTCAATTTCTAATGGAAGAATTGATTTCTAAGTGACACTGGTAAAAATATAGTGTGGGGTTCTTCATTGAAAATATGGATGCAATTAACCATAGTAATTAACTATCGATAAGAAGTAATAATATCACACAAAAAAATAAACACAATAATCACAAAGAAAGCTTAGAGCAATTCAAGACACCATGAAAACCATATTTATCTTGGAAACCCAAATGAGAAAACCAACTTTGAATGGTTTCTCAACTATCATTTCGAGAGTCTCAGGTTACAATGTAATTCATGACTTTATGACCATTTAACAATTGGCACAACTCTCTCTTTTGCATTCTCTCATCCTAGCCAAAAGACCCTTTGAGAGCTAGGGGATAATGGGAAAGTCAAGAGATTTGGCCTTTCATTTTCCACCTATTTTCATTTTTCTTTGTTTATTTAATTCTTTTATTTTCTTATCCTTTTACTTTATTTAATTATCTTTATTTTATTTACTCACTTAACAATGTTAGATTTGTACATAATTTGCATTGAATGGGTAGTCGTTATCCTTGTCTCTTTTTTGTGTAACCTTGTTATATTCCCTCCCACACCACTATATATCAACTTTATAACTTCACCTTCTTTGGGTTAAATGTGCATTTTGCATTTTTATAGAGGTGTCATTTCACGTGAACACAAATTTTCTGAACATGATCAACAATGTCACATGTGCTTCCTTTGATAAAAAAAATGCTCTTCTTATGATTTTAACATGTCAATTCTATTTGGTACATCATCATATGATTATTCATAGTTTTTGGAATAGTAAAATACTATTTTGAACTATTTTTTTTCTCTTTAGTTAAGGACATGGAACGTTTTATAGTTTATGCGTTATAATGTTTTGCTGTTTTCTAACATTTCATTTGATGTGCTCTAGTGATGTTTCACTCTCATGGTTATATTTGAAATTTACTTAATAATAGTGCTTAACAAATATAGACCTCCATGATTAGTTTTTGTGTATAATACCAATCACCCACGTGGTATGTCTACATCAGATAAGCTAACAAAACACTTAATGTAATTGGTATGTTTGGGAAGCCATGCAACTTGGTTCTTACTTACCTCTCAATCGTTCCATCATTCAAGGAAAATCATCCATTCCTCTTGAATTTGACAAATGTTATTACACATGTCTTCCATACTTAAACCGATATACATTCACACGCTCATTTTTCATTCTCGTTTATTTATGTTTTCTTCGTATGTTTACAATTTATGTTGAGTCTTTACATGTTCTATGATAACTTTGATAACTTTTAGGTAATATGTGTTGGAATATGACAACCAATTAATCAATTGTGGTTAAAGTGGTTCATGATTTTCTAAAAAATATTTTATTATTGGATTTAGTTAAAACTAATCAGTAAAAGAAGGGTGAAACAATTAATGTAATCAGTTTTGTATCATTGAAAGAGAGATTGTATAAATATGTATGCTTGAGAGACAGATTGTGAGAAGGGGCTTCAAGCCCTCTCCTGGGCTGCCTGGTTACCAATCTGCTGGTTGTAATCTCATGTTAAGCAATAAGATGCTATTGCCATTGTCCTGTGGATGTTTCTCTCACCCTGAAGATTTTACCATGTAAACCTGTGTCTCCTATGTGTGATTTCTATTTTGTACTTGAATTCATGTTTCTCTGTACTTGTTTATGCTTCCGCTGCACAACAAGTGGTATCAGGGCTTGAGTTGAGATTGAGTTGAGAGATCACTGATAGAGAAAGGAAAAGCACATATTGGGGAGATCAGGTTCGAAGGCTGTGGATAGCATGAAGAAGGTCGCAACGCGTGAGGGTGATATCTTGCTAGGCGATGGAGACATTCTCGTGAGGGAGCCTGGAGATCAACGAGTGTTGATTCCACCAGTGTTTAAGCACATTTCTCAAGCTTCAACAGAATTGAATAGAAGAAAAATTGAAAGGCGCAATCACATACGTTGGCACCGACACCATTCAGAAAAGTGACAACCTCTGTTTTTAAGTCTACCTGAGGGATGAGCCTTTGCTCTTTGGAGTGCTGGAGAAAAGGAAGGAAATAAGGGAAGATCTCACGCCGGAAATGACATGGAACATGGAGTGCAGCAGCCGGCTGGAGTATTCATCGAAACGGTCCTTCGACGCTAGTTCCATCCCGACTGTGGACATATTCGTCATCGGTGGGATCTCGGGCTTCTCGATAATTCTAACTCAAACTCTGCAACTCCTTCCTATAAGGAAACATGTCCGCCATGACACTTTGGATGCTATTCTAGAGGGAAATGAAACTACAGGAAGCTGCTCGGATTTAAGTGATGCGGAGCTGGAATCTGATTATTCCAAACACAGTTTCTCTGAATCAAGCAGTGGCTGTGACTGAGACTGTGACTGGGAATGCAGGATCGAAGAAGTGGAGGAGCATGAGGATTCGTGGATTGAGTCATGGTTAAGGTTTGGCATTAGAATTGGTCTTGGGATGTGTATTGTGTTGGAATATGACACCAATTGTGGAAAAAGAAATGCAGAGGTCATGACCCGAAACGCAAGGCTTGACTGTTTATGTTGTCGGGGCCATTGTCCAGTTTCAAAGGGATGGAAAATTTGCATTCGGTGTTTATAGGGAACAATGTGTTATGTAAACATTCTTAATGGACGAGAATGGCCTGCTAGAAACGTAGCAGTAGAAGTGTTCTTATGGTGAATGCATGAGACTGCGGGGGATGTTGCTAAGAGGTGAAATGCTTCCTAGGATTCTCCAGAGATACAACGTTGTAGAGCACGTGGATCTGTCCCTCCACCCTCATACCAACTATCGCTACCTGAGGCCTGTGGCCACAGTGGCAGGGGCTTGCTTGCATTCAACAGTCATAAGCAGAAAGTTGTTGTCGGGCGGATATTGAAGAATCCCGTGCTAGTGTTGAGGGCACTACGGTGTGAGGCAACACCAAATTGAAAAATCATTGACCATAAACCTACAATTTTTTGTAAAGGACGCACAACTCCTATTGATCAATTCTGGGATCGCTGTCTCTAAGAAATAAAATATGTTGATGGATAGCCATATAGAGGCTGCCATTGTTGTATTTTGGTAGCTGCTGATGTGTTGAATTGTTGTTATGCCCATGTGAGGCTGCAATCCATTTCCAAGGAAGGTGCAATGAAGAGAAACTTTAGTCTTCAAGACGGCTTGTTGTTGCAGGTTGGGGGCGGCGTGGTAATCACACAGACAAAATGTTGGCAGTTCAATGGGTCTACATGTTATCTTTTGTAGCCTGTCTCTTTGGTGACCGCGATGGAGGCCATTGAAGAGATGAATCCGTTGGAGGATGAGACCGGTCGAGCGGTGGATATCAAGAAGAAACCCGGGGAAGAAGCGGAGGTCGTTGTGTTCGAGGCGAACATTTTTTACTATGGAGTTGTAAATGTAAAATTATTATATGTAATTGGGTATACAGCTGTAAGACCTGGATATCACTGGGTACCTTGTACCTCATATTTCGTTGGTAAAGTTTGGATGTATGCTTAGGTGATAGGGAGTGGTTTTTTTGGGTCCATGTGTTTTGGGTATCCCGTGGTATGGTGCCCATGATATTGCATGTAATGATTTCTATTCAAAGGCTAAGTGAAACTCCATTGTGAATGGGCCTGGAGGTAAGCCAAAAAATCTTACTTGGCTGGTTTGGCCGGATTTGGTCAAGGGAATGTTCATGTCAAGGTGGAGCATTGAGACTCCATTGTAAATGGGCTTGGAGATGAGCAATGAAGGCTCATTTGGCAGTCTTGTGAAATTGGTACAAGAAGTTGATTCCTTCATGGTGAGCCAAGATTTACAAGAAGTGAACGTAACCATTGTGTCTATGGTACTCACTATCTTGGTGTTTAAATTGTTGTCAATATGCTTGTAGCAAGTAGTAGCATGGTTAAGATCAACAGGTTGGCTAAGTTGACTTGGATGTTCGATATGAAGGATCTGGGAGCATCAAAACAATCTTGATCATAGAAATTCACAGAGACGGGATTGATGGTAAGTTTTGGGTGATCACAACTTGAGTACATGTTAACAATACTCAGGAAATTTGGTATGAATGATGTGAAACTGGTAAAATCTTTTTTGGCTTTTATAAGTTTTCTTTAGGTTTGTGTCCAAGTGATGAAGAAGAAAAGGGTTATATGTCTCGTGTATAGTGTGCTAGTAGAAAGATTGACGATTGTGATGAAAGGATGAGATATTTCACGTGCAGTTGGTGTTGTCAGTGGTCACATGACAAATCTAGGTGGAGCAGTGAAATGGGTGCTTCGGTATTGGACGCACTAGTATCACCTATCTTTAGCATGCAAGAAGGTGATGAATGGACAATGGCATGGTATGAGGTAAATTGATTGTCAACGTGGAGATTGTTGGAATGTGACAACCAATTAACCAATTGTGGTTAAAGTGGTTAATGATTTCTTCAACAATATTCTATTGTTGGATTTAGTTAAAACTAATCAACAAAAGAAGGGGGTAACAATTAATGTAATCAGTTTTGTATAACTGAAGGAGAGGTTGTATAAATATGTATGCCTGAGAGGCAGATTGTGAGAAGGGGATTCAAGCCCTCCCCTGGGCTACCCGGTTACCAATCTGTTGGTTGTAATCTCATGTTAAGCAATAAGATGTTATTTCCATTGTCCCATGGATGTTTCCCTCACCCTTTACCAATCTGTTGGTTGTAATCTCATGTTAAGCAATAAGATGTTATTTCCATTGTCCCATGGATGTTTCCCTCACCCTGAGGGTTTTACCACGTAAACCTGTGTCTCCTATGTGTGATTGCTATTCTGTACTTGAATTCATGTTTCTTTACTTGTTTATGCTTCCGCTGCACAACAACATGTAACTTTTAGGATATATTTATGGGTCCTTCAAACATTGTATTTGAAAACTTATCCAAAATATCAAAGTCAAAAGGTTATTTGTGGGGTTTTGAGGTATTTGTTTTACATTATATTAAAGAGGTATTAAATATATGAGGTATAATATTGTGTTAAAGGTGTTAGATTTATAACCAAATATAATAGCGATGTTGTTGTATACATAGATAATGCTTACATAATCATATGTCAATTTTAAAAAATATATGATTATTATAAAAAATAATAATAGTAAATACTATTGGGTGTTTCAATGCTGTGCTTCAAGTCTTTCTCGTGTCATCTAGTGTATGCAGTTTGGTGGGTTCAACTCGAAATTTAAGTATTTTTCACGATAAGTTCATTCGAGTTGAGGTGACTGTGGGTCTTATTGAAAAATTCTCCTATGAGCACAAAACAAATTAGAAAGAAGAAACTCATAGGCTTCCCATTATGCCTCTACTAGATCTTGAGATCATGTGGGGGTTCTTCAATGGTGCCAGTCAGGGGCACCCACCTAGATGCGGTGTAGGTGTGGTTCTTTTTTTTAACTCTTCCCATTATTTTCATGTTATATATGCTCCATGGTGAGGTTTGAATATGAAGTTCAAATTCTCAGTCTTATGGATGCTTCTCTATTTCGCAGCCAAATATAACGAAAAAAAACTATAGGTGATGGGAGACTCTAAGAAGGTCATTGACTAGGCTATTAAAAAGAACAACATAATGGTAGTTGGTTTGAAACATTTTATTTAGGAAATTCAATCAGCTCTCCTATATTTTGAATGGACCTCCTTTTCTCAGGTATTCAAGGAGCTTAACAAACAAGTTGACAAGCTATCAAAACAAGCTCTCCTTTTGGTTGAAGGGTCCTTTTCTTTTAATGATTTCTATGATGGAGTAGAATGGGAAGCCAAAGATCTTATCTTCTAGATTAAGCCTATTAGTTAGGATGAAAGAACAATATATGCGATTTTTGTAAAGTTCTTTGAATGATGATAAGACTGAATGTAAATCTTGTGTATGTATTGTGGAGTGTTGGACAGTATAGTCCGTTCTTTTTTTTATATAGTAGGTGTTCAATTTCTTCTCAAAAAGCCTACATAAGTTTGTTAAGCTTGGGTAGTCAAGATTATGATAGACAACCCACTTATGAATGTTTTAGTAGTTCTTCTTATCACTCCTCAAGGAAAACAACATGTATATTCACTCTATGAATATAAAGATTTTTTTCTTGGGAAGAAAACAAAAAATAGTCAATACTATATTTTGATCAAATATATATACAAATGAAAATAAAAATATATCTCTTTCTCTCCCTCTCTATCTATATGAAAGTGAAAGATTTGATATATACACCTAATAAATAACTACTATATAAAGAAATAAAAAGAGAGATGTCAAATTTAGACATACATATAAATACTACACATATGATATTTACATAAAATAATGTTTTTTTTTTCCAAAGAAAAACATACTTTTATTTCAAGAGGAAATATGAGTACATTCTTTATATGCTTTGAGCATCCAACTGAAAAAAGATGACACATTCAAGTTTATATCCATCAGTCCAGAAACAGGTATTTTCAAACTAATTTCCTCCCATCTATCTGTTCAAAAACTACCTCTGGACAACATAGTCTCCTTTTTCTTAGAGTACAAAAATACGAAATTTCAAAGTAAAAAGCTACAACTCTAAGAATTATTACATGATTAACCAGAGAGCAAATCTCAAATTAGGGAACTTTAAAAATCAGTTAAAAGTGCATAAATCCGTTGCTCAGAGTTTTCAGTCTTGCACAACATTTCATAGTGTCCTTCCTATAACAATAGCCCTTGTTTAAATAAAGTATCAGCTTTCACATTGAGTTCTCTGAATATATGACGAGCCTCGATCTGAGTGAAAAATTGAAGGATGTATCTTATTTGTCTTGCAAGGGGTGCTAATGCAATATAGATTATCCGTGCCCATCCTTTTATAAATTGTATGACTAGTGATGAGTCACCAAATATAATTAGCTTGAAGACATTTTTAATGCATTCCCACTTCAACAGAAGGAAGAGAGCCATAAGTTCCCCCCGATTATTAGTTCTTGAGCCAAGATTTTCTTTAAAAGAAAAGTAAAATTTGTTCGAAAGATAAAGAGCGAAACCAACACCACATCTTCTTGAATTTTCCTGGTTGGCCCCATCAAAGAAATACCAAGGGCTATCCTTGCTGAAAGAGAGTTCCTAAACTTTCCTTTGGTTTTCTTAATGGGGGCATTGAGATATTCTTTCATTTGAGATTCTATCGGCACAACAATGAAAATGGGGGACTTGAACTTGTCTTCAAACAAAGCCTCATTCCTTGCCATCCATAAACCCCAACAGGCTAGTGACAATACAAACCTCTACCATTTTAGATCTTTTCGAGCATATAATTCCTCCAAGAATTCACTAACATAATTCTTTTTCCAGATATCATGAAGTTGCATATTCTTTTGAGTCAACTCCCAGACCTCATGAGTGTAAGGACAATGTTAGAAAAGTAGGATCGCAGAGCAATAAAATAAAAATAGACGTGGAAATAAAACACAGAAGATACACAAAACACTAGAGACACATATATACATGGTTCACTCAATGTGGGCTACGTCCACCAAAGAAATTGTCAAGTCCTTCCTTTATTATTATCCAACAAATGAAGGGATACAACCTACAACATACCCATTGTAACTTCCTCTTATTTCTCTCACAATATCCTCTCTTAGAATACAATATTCACACTCATACACAACCGTAATAGAATTCCCTCATAAAAAAGGGTTTCCTTCTAGGGAAAAAAACCCTAACATAACTTCTACCATCACACCCGTGACCTTAAAATGAATGGTCTTGATTGACTACAAAATTACAATATTTTACAAGACAATTTTCCAAAAAAATTCTCTTCAGGGGCGCTTCCCCAAACCCCTTCCAAGGGGGGGCTCCAAAATTTCTCGCACCCCCCCTAGACCCCCCTGGAGAGATATGTGGGGGGAAATCCCCCCCACACCCCCTTTTTAGGAAAAAATGTCCAAACGTGGATGAAACAAGACATATGAATCACGAAGATAATCAAGCTCCACAACTAACAATCTCCCACTTGGAGACTGATCACAACAATTCCACTGTTGTTGTACATGTTGGACTATGATACACCTTGGACCTAGAAAATTTATCATCTTCACCTTCATGCTTGAAGGCAAATTAAAACTGAGCAGGAACTCAATTTCTCCCTAGTTACTACCTTTGTTAACATGTCTGTAGGATTCTGGCTAGTATTTATCTTTTCCAACTTCAATTGTCCATATTCCAAGATGGGCCGTATGAAATGGTACCTGAGTTGTATATGTTTATTATTAGAATGGAAGGTTGAGTTCTTTGCAAGATGAATGGCACTCTGGTTGTCATAGTACAACCTGCTATTCTCCTGTTGCTTTCCCAATTCCTCCATAAACCTATGTAACCAAATCATCTCTTTACTAGCCTCTGTAGCAACAACATACTCTACTTTTGTTGCTGAAAGTGAAATCAACTTATACATTTTTGAAATCCAACTTACTGTTGTTCCACCTACAGTAAAAAATACCCTTAGGTTCTCCTCCTACTATCTTTATCACCTGTCATATTTGAATCAACATATCCCTGTAGAACAATGTCTAAACCTCCAAAACATAATGCATGAGTAGCAGTACCTCTCAAATACATAAGAATCCATTTTACTGCCCTCCAATTTTCTTTACCTGGATTTTTCATATACAATTCCCACTGCATGTGCAATATTTGGTCTTTTGCACACCATTACATACATCAAACTGCCAATTGTTGATGAATAAGGGACCTTGGACATGTGTTCTATCTGGGTTCCTTGGTTAATTTGAAATCGCTGGCTAAAGGTATACTAATTGATTTTTCATTTTTCATTTTAAACCTCTCCAACGCCTTCTCTATGTACTCACTCCGAGGCAATATCAATTTGCGTTTTTTCTTGTCTCTTGTTATTCTCAGACCAAGGATTTTCTTTGCAACATCAAAATTATTCGTCGCAAATGAATTAGATAATTTCCTTTTGAGCGTGCATTTATATCCTTCATGTTAGACCCTACAACAAACATTTCATCTACATATAATAACAAGTTAATATAGCTTCCATTTTCTAGCCTCTTAAAATAAATACAATGATCATAATGACATCTACTATAACCTTGTTCTATTATAAACCCGCCAAACTTCAAATACCATTGCCTTAGAGCTTGCTTTAGGCCATATAAGCTCTTCTTCAACTTGCATACCAATTTTTCCTTCTCTTTGACATCATACCCCTATGGATGCTGCATATAAATTGCTTCCTCCAAATCCCCATGGAGAAAAGTTGTTTTTACATCTAACTATTCAAGATGCAAATATTCTACTACCACAAGACTTAAAATAGTCTTAATTGAAGTCATTTTAACAACATGGTAAAATATTTCGTTAAAATCTGTATCTTTCTTTTGTGCAAACCCATTTACAACAAGTCTCTATTAGTACCTTAGAGATTGTAGTCATTAGTGGAAAGTTCCCTCACTATTGGTACCTAAAGTCTCTATTAGTACCTTAGGGATTGTTGATCTGGATTATTTTCGGCACAAAATGAGTCTGGAGATATAATAAAGAAATGCACAGAGATATCGCAGATATTTAATAATATAACATAAATATATCAGAGATGCAACCATAAACACAGATATACAATAATAAACAATTTCTATTAATGAGATAAATGTACATAGACTGTAAAATACAGAGTGAAAGACTCGATAGAATGGTGGCAACTTATCTCTGAGAAGAGATGTGACAGCTACTTGCATTCACAAGAAGATGATTACAATGAGGCTCTGGAGGCCTTTTTACAATAAACAAGAATGCCCAAAACCCTAGACATCCAAAAACCTAACCTTAGGAGATGAAGTGCCAAAAGTCACGTGGGCCCCGTTTGGGTAAGTTAGTACATCAACTTCTCGGGGTCGTAACTTCTGCATACGATCTCCGTTTTAGGCGTATGATAGCTCGTTGGAAAGGTATCCTCGAGGAGATTAATTTTGGGGGTTCAATCACACCTTCAAATATCATTGAGAACCTTGATCTCGAAAAACCTTCATTTGGGCCCTCAAAATGGCCCCAGAAGTTAAAAACTGCTAAAAATGGTAAATTGCCAAAATTGTTAGAAAACTGTTTTGAGCCAGTCGAAAAAGGTGGGTGGCCACCGATATCCACCTGGATCAATTGTAGTCATCAGTGGCAAGTTTCCTCACTATTTATAGTGGAAATACATCAATGTCCCCTGATTGATAGGTTTTCAAAATTCAATGACAACTCCTTTATTTGCACTTGCTAGAATGTGCTAAGAATATTGACACCCATTATCATTATCGATGGGTTGTCTCGCATTTGTTAATGGTAAAATCAATGATCGGTAATCAAATGGTGTCTCACTGTGTTTGAATTCAACACATCTATTCACATAGTTTTGAATCGTACGATCAACGGTTGATTTGAAGACATCTGGTATATAGTAGCATCACCTCTTTTATGTTTCTACTCGAGTTGCATTGGACGTACCACTTCCACTCTCTAACATTGGTACTTGTATAGGATCAATTTATTTATCTCTTTGTTAGGGTCCTAACCCGCACATAGGTAGAAAAATATATTTAGATGTAATAAAGGTCAATATTAATAAGGCCTTTCAATAAAATAGAATAAGGTGGATGTAATAAGACCTAATAGAAGCTTTCGCTTCTAGAAGGTTCTTCCTCTAGATGCTTCTTTTTAGTATAAATAGGAGTCGAGGGTATGACAACCCTAGCTTGGATATTATTGTAATAGAGCTATGCTCAATTGGAGGTTGCCCCCTCGAAGAGGCCCGTGAACATTGCTTTCGGATTCAAAGTGCTATTTCTGTTATTATTCTCATATCGTTTCAGTGTTATTGTGGTGAATGTTCTGGTTATATTGCTGTTATTCTCCCATTACTAGTATTTTATTTTTGTTCTGCATACATTTTATATCTGGTATATTACACTCTTGTTTCTAGATATCCTCCTCTGATTCTGAGACATAGATCCACTATGTATCTCTTTTATGGCTATGATCTCTTTTGACATGGATCATGTATGTATTCATTTTCACGGCCATGCTCACTGCTTCTATATATAGATATTTTATGGATGCTTAGTGTACTTGATTTTGTATCCATTCTTTTTTCACTCCTTAGCATGGGTATGCCCGCCTTGGGAAGAGAGTAATCTTACT
The DNA here is from genome assembly GCA_009831015.1 of Picea engelmannii. Lineage (NCBI taxonomy): Eukaryota > Viridiplantae > Streptophyta > Pinopsida > Pinales > Pinaceae > Picea > Picea engelmannii. The sequence goes on from ML842032.1 coordinate 52,105, forward strand.
TGTTTTTTGTTATAGGTTTTTTTCTTAGACCATATTTTGGTGACTTTCACCTGGGCCCACTACATCCTTACCTCTCATATTTCTAATGTATTTAGACCATCAATTGATCTTATGACCTCACACATTAGGGGGAATCTATTGTAGCAACAATTTCCACCACATATACATTGATGGAATGATTGGTCTTTCCCTTTCCTACTTGCAGACATTTATCCCCCTTTTCTCCTCTAGATTCATAAAAAAAAAACTCTATATTTTGACATGTACATGCCCTAACAACTATGCAAGTCATGTACATACACATGTTACTCCATTGCAGGGTGTGTACACCTTAAATTTTCTCAAAAAAATAATATTTTGTGTATTTTTCGGTGGGGTTCACGGGTTGACCTGGTTCCTGACCCCATTTTTCTTGTACACAGCTATTTGTAACCACTCTAACCAATTAGAGAGGGTATAAAATGGGCCTAAGGATAGAGGAGAGGAACAATCATACTTAAAGGAAAATAATGTTGGCAATTTCGTGCCCTATTTGCAAGCCCTTATTCACTTACTGCTGATTCATTTGCTTAGACTGGAAACCCATGTTTACAACCTTTCCTTGCTCGATATATCTAGTCAAGAAGTATCCCATTTGTCTTCTTTGGGCCCATGCAAGCGTTGGAGTTGGAGGTGCTACCTATAGTTACTATCCTGGTGTTACACATTATTTTGGTCACCCCCGTGATCCATTGACAAGCATGTGTGCATGTTCCCAAAACGAGTCTTTCTCCATGAGGAAAGTGACTCACTTTCTCTTCTAAAAAAACCCTATTAAGGAAGGTCATTGCAGGATGCACTATACATTGGGTGTGACGATGCTTGATCATCGCCCCCTTCTCTAAAGCTAGGCTGTGACATCTCCGCAGGTTGCACTATACCTAGGGTGCGACAGTGTCAAAAGCTAAGAAAAGGTCAAGTTTCACGAATGTTCTAGAAGGGGATCTTCTAGAAGATAAGGTGGCCTCCGAACGGTTTGGATCTTACTCGCTTCTCTGATTTGGTGGGATCATCCTAATCTCCTCAACCATCTCTCTTTCACACTATATAAAGAGGGATCTCTCATGGAAAATACTAAGGTTGAATAGGCTAAGAATTGGATGAGGAATTCTACTTCAGCTCATACTTGAGAGCTTCATTTCAGTTCATCAAGTCATTGTTGATATTATTCATTCAAGGTTGGAGCAAGTGTGTGTGTTGGAGAAAAGGGCCATCGAAAGGGGACCTTGCGACATCAAGGATTTGGTTGTAATCTCCACTTTCATTTTAATATGATACAATGCTATGTTTCTTTCCCATAAAACTTGTCTTGTTTTATTGTATGATTCCTTGATCACGTACATAGGTTCTTGTTGAGTTCATTTTATTGCTTTCACTTTGGTTGGATTGTGTTCCCTTGCAGATCCAATATCACAGGAGAAACGGAGTGGAGCTAGGATGGAAATGGCAAGAGGAAGCGACATTTAAACGATATGTTGTCCATCTCTTGTTAAATAGTAAACTAAATAGTTAGAGCTCAGGGAAAGCGTCATATTCTGTTCTGTTTTGTTCTAGATCTGAGTGGATTTAGGGAGATCTGTTTATGTCCGCATTTACCGATTAATCCTATAACAGCTGGGTGGAGTGACCCGGAGTCGAGTCTCAGAGTAGTGTCGTAGCAGGCGCATGTGGTAACTACCTTCATTTTGTAGTCTTATAATAAAGTTACCTCTTTCCCATTAATTACTTGTATTTTAATGCATGATGATTATTTTTAGACATCTAAATTCTTAGAAGACTAATTGATTCAATCACTTTACTTTCTATCATACTATGAGAGTTATTTATTATATAACTACCCTCCTTTGTAGTTATATACTTGTTTTTTTTGCAGGTGATCAAAGGGATAGTTTGGAAGGAGAGCAGAATGTTTTCAACCATGGGATCTTCATCAAACGTAGGATACTCGATATGTTTCTTGTTCCTTGCTACTAGTAGTTAGTTAATCAAGTTAGTTACAAAATATTTTGATTGCAATTATGAGATTGAGTTTTTTCTTTAAAGGTCCTCACTATGTTGTGGCTTTAGCCCAATATAGCGATAAGGAAATTTCCTCATAACACTTTTATTATCCTTTCATTGTATTCTCTATATCTCTACACTTCCTTATGCAAGAGTCTCATAGTCTCAACCAGCTCTACTAGCTCCACCCTGCTTCTTCGTCCATTGGACTCAGTCTCTACATTTCCTATGCTAACATATAAACCTATGATCTCATCTTCATGGTTGTAAGATCCTTAGGAATCCTCCATATCTCTAGTTCTCATATGCAAACCGATTATATTATGTCTTTACCTCTAACTCTACAAATGTGCATGTAATAATTATTCTTAGAATTATGTATATTGTAAAATTTTCATTAATTAAGATACATGTCTTTCTTTGCCTTGATTTTCTGAAGAACATTGACACCATAATCAAAATTTAGAGCCTTAAAATATATTCCCTTCTGAATTAGATTTATGATGACCATACTTATGTCTCTATTTGATATCTAGGTTGAAAATTGTGATTTTCTAAAATCAATTGTTTCACTCCTTTTTGCACTTATTTCATTGGTACAATAAATATCATAGGCTAAATCTGCCACTTTAAAAGAAATATTGGTGAGAAATAGGAACATTTTTATATCGGGCACTGACATGATACATGATTGCGAACACAAAACAAATTTCATATTTGGAAATAGATGCTCCCATCAAATTCTGTATGAATCTGGAATTGACAAATTTGCACTTTTACATTTTCTCTAAACTTGGAATTTTTTAGCATAAAATGGCTATCTCCCAAATGGAGCAAAAATGACAAAAATTCCATCAAGACAAAGTTTTCCAATTTGATGAGTAGGTAAAATGTTGACTAAACAAAAAATTCTAGATTGGAGATCCAGGGTCTCTTTTCCTCGAAGATTTCAAAAATCCCCCCAAAGTGCCCAAGAATAATGGATTTTTCTCTATTTTGGCATATCCACTCCAAATCCTTTAGAATTTTGGCAGAATCCCAATTGGGTATTTTCATGCCTAGTTTTTTGTCTCCATATAAAATTTTCACCTTTATGTGGGCCCTAGTTATTGAGCATGACCCGTATCTTTAAAAGACACTATTTTTTGTTTTTATATTTTCTAGAAAATTGAAGCATAAGTAGCCAGTGGCCCCCACTGGCATTATTGTATCACTCCTCACTACAAACACACTCCTTATATTTCATTTGGATTTGAGTTGAAGTGCTCCTGTTATGGTCAAAACAATTTTTTGGCTCCATAATTTTTATTTTTATAACTTGTCTATTTTATCCTTCCCTCTTCTTTTCTTTTTCTATTCTCTCTCTCTTCCTCTCTTTCTCTTCTCTCCTTTATTCCCTATTTATTTCACTTTCTTTCTTCTCTTTTATTTATTTTATTTTATTAAATTATATTACGGGCCCCACCGTGCCCAACTTCCCACCTAGAATATCATTGACCACGGATGGGATAGGGGTCCCACCTCTTTTGTCATGCCTCCACTTGGCATCCATATATTAGTTCAAGGGATGGGTGGGTCTCATCGTGCACCCCTTTTACTTCGGGTGCACAACTTTCTCTATCCTCAAATTGCATGACGGATGATGAAGGGAGATCAACAACTCACATTAATTTGAGATATTTTAGTTTGAAGGAGGTTAATGACGCACATAAATTCGATACCACCAAACCACCCTTCTCCTATGTGTCTCTCCCACATTCATTTCAAAGATATTTGCAACTTTTCAAAACCATTTAAAAACCTATGATACCACTTATGGTATCAGATCTCACCACTCATCCATCATGGCTCCTACGTCACCCCTCAGGATTGTCATCATGCACCGCAGACCTCTGAACTCACCACTGTGGACCTGCCATCATGAAGTTACATGTCACCACTACCACATTACCCTACATGTGGCCTCCACATCACCTATTTCGGAAATTAAAAAAAAAAAATTCAAAAATTCCCAAAATTTTCAAAAATTCATATTTTCCCAATATTACTTAATGCCAAAATTGACACATAGGATTCCTTGAAACCTCTAGTTATTCTTATTTAGGTTGAATTCGACCTATACCATTACTTTTTCACCTCCATACTCGACCATGCGGCCACTTCCAAGTGCAATTTGACCGAAATTGTTCATAAATTTGGGGATTTTCCTACATTTCCCCAAATTTCTCCATGGTTGACTCTGCAATTCTGTCATTTTAGTTAAATTGAAACTATAATTGTAGCCTCCATGGACTAAATTTCGTTATGATGTCATCCATTTACTACTATTAATTTTTCCAACAACCATTATGAACATGAATTCCACATGAAGTTGCTAAAAAATTGGGCATTTTTACCCAATTTTTTTCATGGTTTCTCTGTAACTTTAATTTCAGCTAGTTCCAAGCCTATGATTTATCAAACAAGGTTAAAGTTGGGGATTTTAACCCCTTGAGATCAATTTCCCCAAACTTGCCATGAAATGTTCCCAATTTCACTTGGAGGAAATTTTCAACAATAAGATGTAGGTGTATTTGAATTTCACCCTGACAATTCTCTGCTTCAACATGCTAACCTTGGCCCATGCAGGCTCGGTTTTGAAACCGACTCATTGATTCCAAACTGTAGCACTCCCACTACTAAGCCATAAATTTTTTATGATACCATTAATTAAAATGCAAGCAACATGCTAAAATGCCCATGCATCTAACAACAATTTCAATAAACATGAATGCAACAAATTAAACATACACACAACAACATATAACTACTCAAGAACATAGATTTTATGCACAACAATTTAAACCCATAATTAGAAATATTGAATATAGATAAAACATTTATATTTTAAATCAAATGTGCAACTAGCTGCAGAGGACGAATGTTCCACCCAATCATAGACTTGTTGCTCCAAATCTCAACAACAAGTCACCCACAAGCTAAGGTTAGGAATCCACAATAAAGGGCATCTCCTAAAGGTGTCTAGTTTCCACTCATAAAAAGTTAGTTTCCTACAACCATCCCTATCCACCAACTCTCTTCCCCTCAACTTGCACAACCCAAGGAATGGGATCCCCTTTTCTACTACATAGTTCTTCAGGCTATCCCTCTTCCCTCTAGGGCTCCAAAATAGGTTGGATATGAATCTCTCTTGTTGGGAACTCCAAGGACTTCCAAATGAAACAATCAAATCTCAACAAAAACTTGTTTTCTCTACACATAAATATCAGTCTACAGGCCTAAAAACTTGCTTCTTCATGCAATTACATTTCCAACATGTTGCCTACCAAACCCACTATGGATTTCTTCAAGTTTTCAACACTCAACACCATCTTTCTATCCCAAAATCTACATGTAAAAACCGCTTAGAACACACCATTCAAATTTCCCTTTTTACCCATTCATGTTGACCCTCACATTCCCCAATATTGGTTGTACTTAGTCCCATGATCTCAATAACTATGTGAAATGACTTCTCACCCAACCCTCTGACATGTATTCCATTATTAGGGATTTGATACACTCCAAAGGAAAATAGAAGGTTATATAAAAGAATAATTTTAGAAAGTGGCATGGGATTAACAAACATGAATCATTCCCCACTGTAACGTACCCAACCACCCACCAGGTCAGGCTATGCCACTGCAAGTCCTCTCTGGACTAAAATTTACTTCTGATCTGACTTCTAATTAATAAAGAATGCATGAAGTATTCACATGCATAGATCAAGATCCATGCTACAACATAAATACATGAGACATATGTCATGCACAACAATAACCAACAAGCATGCATAATTTGGATACAAAATTCATAGAAAAATAATTACTCAACAAAATAAATACACAAGTGAATAAAACCATATCAGATAGCACTTATCTTTAATGAAATGAATCAAAAACTAGTTGTAGACCAAGGACGTTCCACCTAGCCATAGACATTTTTGTTCCAAGTCTCAACAATAATGTCACCCTCGAGCTAAGTCTATGAATACACAAGGATGGTTCCATAATGTCACTCGACTTCCCAAACCAGTCAGCACTCAAGATCTGACAGGCTTCTCAACACCCACAACAATCCAAGTACACCAGCTCTCTTCTACCCAACCTTCACAACCCAAGAGAATGAACCCCCTTCTCTGACATGCAGTCCCTCAGACTATCCATCTCCTTCCAAGGCTCCAACGCAGTTGGTCCAAAATCTTCATGATCAGACTCTCAGGATTCATAGCTGTGAGAAAAATTGAACACATGCCAAGCATCTCATACATGCAGGCCTTAATTCATGGTTGGAATACACCAACAGTCTTTACATCCAACCAACCCTTGGCTCTTCTCCAACATTTTGTTTTCCCTTCCCAAGCCAAGTGCGATTGAGGAATGACGAGTGGGTTAAAGAGTGAAGGGAGTGAGGACAGATTGAAAGGTGTGAACAATGAGCAATTTTGTGAGTGAGTGAGTGAGTGAATGAAGAAGAAGCAACCCCCACCCAAGACCAAAGATGGGTTTAAGTAATTATTGGAATTAAGGA
>ML842033.1:10712-22807 GCA_009831015.1 Picea engelmannii
GGAGAGCACCAATTGAACGCTGGAGGGCATGCTTAGGGTAATGGAAGGCCCAATTTTCAACACATGGATGATGGTCACTACATCCAATCCTTTATCTTTCTCGTATTGCAATGTTATTTGTTTCACAAGTGTCTTGGAAACCAATTATCACTACAAGAAATAAAATTAACAATTTCAATTAGAAACAATTAGCTTTGTTATTATGCTCACAAATTTATGGAAATGGAGTTATATCTTACCCATGTAGAAGGATTTACATTCCATAGGAAATGGACATCCAGCCAGCATGATTCATCAATGTATTGATTATGTTCTACGGACTTGTTTATGGAGGTTTTGGCCGTATACAATGTGACCACCACACGCTTTACGATTTTGGCCTTTGTACAGGCACTCTGAACATTCAATGTTTTTGAAGTATAGTAGAGGGAAGAGAGGACTGGTATTAGATTATCCTCACTTTCATTCTTCAGGAAGGCCTAGCTTAGTCAGTCGATCCATCCTGGGTGTGAAAGTGGATAAGCATGGCTTATTACAGAGCCACTTGAGCGTTTTATTATCTGCGTCGACTTCCACTGTGGGGGTTGGAGTTAATCCAATCGTCTCCATCCTAAATTTACTCGGTTTTTCACATGAAAACTATGTGTAGCCTTTTGTGAGAAAGATTCACATCTAGAAGTCCATTTGCATGTAGCTAGGTTCATGTAGTTTCCTTGTTTGCATGCATGTTACTCAGATATTTGCAGGATCCGACATATTTTTGCAGATAATTGACAGAGATGTTAGAGCATTTAATTGTGGGAAAAATTATAGAGTTTGTGAAAAAAACAAAGTACAAAATAGAGTATCCAAGTCTGTTGTATATGCAGAAAGAAAAACCAGATTTATATTGCCAACAATGTTCAATTACAATCAATGTTGATGCGCTTGGTATTCTTCCTCTGTTTATAAATTATGTTATGAGGAAAATCACTCTATGGCATGGGGTAAACCACAACAGATGGAAATGACTTCACAAATCAACTATAATCTCAAGTATAATCGTTGAGCACTTGTCTCAAATCTATACACCTACAACTTGTCCTCAACAACCAAGATACGCAAGCATATGGTGATAATATATGAAGTTAGCACATATAATAGCGTAAACCATCAATATTCCTAATAAATACGTCCATGGAATAATAACTCAAATATTTGCAAGAAATTAATTTGATGAGAAAAGAGTATTTCTATTAAAATGTAATCAACGGAAGTGTATGAATGACAAACTTTTGTGTCAAAACGTTCGGAACCGAGAAACTAAGTCCCTTCCATCTGAGCCTCCACCACTTCAATCCTCCACCAAAGGCAAGCTCATATAAGAGATACAATGAGGTTCTCCATCAAGTAGGGAAGAGCTTGGGGGCTGAACAATGTGTTCAGACTTAAAAGGACAAAGGGATGCATACTCAATATGAAGTGAATAATTTCTCCAGAGTAACTTTTCTCTCAAAGTTGAATTATTCTCCTCTTTTCCACATCTTGGATTTTGCCCATTTATAACCTTCAAATGGAACTAAAGGGCCGAGTCGGAATGTTTCCAGTATATGGAAGGTCAAGGATCATGGATGTCTTAATGTGACATGGAAACCTGACACCTTTTTTTTTATTTTTGGGCACAAAACCCGATGCACATGGGCTTTAATGGTGCAACATGCGTATATGCATGTTGTATAGTTGTTAGGGTGTGCATATGTGGAAAAATACATTTTTTAGCTCTAGGATTTGCAAAAAGGGACTTCAAGTCTGCATAGGGAAATGGAAAAGGCCTTCTGAGCAAGTTGCATGGGGTGAGGAAAATCTTGTTGTACTAGATGCCCCTGTGTGAGGTCGGAGGAGTATTTGTGATGGACAAAATACATTATAATTCCCATAAGTGTTGTAATGGAGACCCGGCTGGATGAACTAGTTGCTCATAAGAATATTACAATCCATAATGACTTTGTACACATGGTTGCCAATTTGAATTACACTGCAAATCCATGTGGAAATATACCAAACAACTACTCATGGCCATGAATAGGAACTACAAAGGTAGATACATGCCATAGGTTTTCATAGTCATGAAGAAGGCCCCGTGAAAACCAGTCTCAAAATCAATATGAATATATATGTATACAATGGAGTAACATGTGATCTCCCATGATCATTGAAGTCATATAGGTATTGGCACAATGAATGATAGCAACAACTCAGGAAATATGTGACTATGAACTAATGTCCTCAAGTCTTCTACACGATCCACCAAAGGTGAAAGTCTACATCATGTGAATAAAGGAGTTGAGGTCAAACACAATGAGACTTCATTTGATTACCGGTCATTAAGGTATATCGTTAACAAACACGAGATAACCTACCGATAATGAAAATAGGTATCAAGGCACCGAGTACATTCTTACAAGTGTGAATAAAGGATTTGAGGTCAAACACTTGAAGAATCCATCGATCATGATACATTGATGTATTCCCAACTTTCGATGGAAAGAAAACCTGCCACTGGTGACTGCAAACCTCTAGGTACTCATAAGTCTCTAAGTCATGTTTCCAGAATAGATGAGATGAAGTCAATGGAAGGAGACCCACTGAAAGGAGAGCGTTAAGGAATCCTCTCATCAGTCAGCATGAGGTACAAAGAAGGAGATTGATTATTTGGAGTAACTTGGATGAAGAACATGTTCATGAACCAATGACCATGTGCGTCTTTCACATGCACCAGATGAAAGAAGTGCATGAAAAAGACCCTTTGAATAGAAACCAATAGGGAAAATTGTCGAAACAGGAGAGGATACCACCAATAAGGCTAATGGAATCCAAGACGTTGCACGAATCCAATGTGTGAATAGATTTATTGCCATGGAAAACAAGGGAAACCACACAGTCAGCGACCAATGAGGAGATGTTGATTGTTGGGTTCAAGGTTACCTACAAATAAAGAAAGTAGTATCAGGGTACACGGTAGGAAAACAAATTCTTGTAACTCTGAGACACACTGAGGGTATGACCGACATGAAAATTCAAGCATTCTGAGAAATGGCTGACACATGATTATATACATCCTTTGAACAAGAGCATGAGGCATATGGAGGACTCTGATAGCATAGACTCAATGATGAAACTTTGTGATGCAGGAGGCACCAATCAAAATATCCATGGGGACTAGAATATTAACCAATCGGAGGAGTAAACTCTAAGTAACGAGCTCAGGTTCCTAAGGTCATTACAAAACCAAAATTTGGATGAGAAGTGGACTCAAAAGTTTTTTCTCTATTCAAAGGAGACATGATTGCTACCAGCATGAGCTAATATTCTTTTCCTACCCATCTTTTCTTTTTCATAAACAAATGAATGTTATGATACAGAGGAGGAAGTGAGTGTCGCGAGTAAGCAAGTGGTTCCAGCAGTGTAACATACATATTCTCAATGCAAGGAGGTGCATGCAATATATGGACACTCGGGGGAATGTTTCCTCATAGGGTACAGGGTGTCAAGCTGCAAAGGATATAAACAAGGCTCTTCTTGGTTGATGATGCAAACTGCTGAGATAATAGGCTTATAATGCAAAAGCGGGAACCGACAATAAGCTCAATACTACAAGCAAGAGGATGAGATGTAATTACAACTTAACGCTAAAGAATGTCCTTTTTCATAAATTTAGTCTACTTCGTCTAAAAAAGGGTTAAACTTACACCAAATAGACGTCCTTTCAAATCCAATTTACGAGTGTGAAAGAGACAATTTCACTCGACAATCTTTTCACTTTTTGAGAGAGTTGAAAAGAGCTTAAAAAAGACTCGTGGGAGTCCCATAGGTATAGGTCAGCATGCTTATGAGTAAGAAATGAGGTTCGAATGCAAAGTCATATTAGCTATAAGGGACTCCCAGTCTTACGGAAAAATATCTGCATGGTAACCGAATGGCACAGAGGTTCTAACAAGGGCTCCCATGTTTGGTAAGTCTCTACCATTTACTAACAACATGTCCTCTAGCAGACAGAAGGTTTTGTGTTTCTAATAAATGGGTTTTTACCTAAGGCACATGAATCGTAGGCATAGGATGATGCAAAAATGCAAAAATGGATGGACGATCTATCCTATATGTTGGTCAAGAGGATACCTGCCAAAGTCACGAAAAAGCGGMAAAACACTAGAAATGCAAGAATCCTTGAAAAAAACCACCAAAACAACTCCTTCCTTTGCACTATTATTCCATTTAGGTCAAAAACTAAGAAAACTATGCAAAGTGGGTAAACGTTTTTCTATAAATAGTAAAAAAATAACCAATTTACCATATCATTTGTGTTTTTTACCCAAATAGTGCATTTTGGACCAAATTGCCCCCGATCTTCAACTGTCGATTGCAAGAGTTACAAGTGACGAAATTGACAACCATCTGGACCAATTAAGTCTTCTTTCCCTTCTCTTCATTTCTATTGGCTTAAAATTTTAATTTAGGCTTCAATGTTTGAGTATTTTAAGGCGTAAATTAGAAACTAGGGTGTACGAGGGCTGTAATTCATCGGGTCGTGTATACGCAGCCTTATACATGATTGTTATCAAAACATACCATGTATATGCATCCCTATACATGACTTTGTAAACTGCAACTCACGTATAAGTCCATGAGTTGAATTTTTTAAATAATATTGACTCAAAATTTGATTTTAAACTTGCAGGATGGTGCTAGAGTAAAGAGAAAGAGAGCATGAAGAGGTTGATGCTACAATAGAAAGATATCTAGGGGACTAAATGGCATTAAGAAGATGTGGGATATATAAATTTTGGGCTCTCAAAGGAATGAGGGCTCAAGTGAGACTGCTCCAGATGCTGGTGAACTACTCGGATCCAGACACAGAGGCCTTCAACCTCGATGGGAAACCATTGAGGATTGAAGTCAAGGACATATACTTTCTGAAAGGATTATCATGTCGAGGTGAGGTAGTGAACTTCAAATCCATGTGAGCTAAGAGTGGCATGAATATATAGGACTACATAGCCACTCACTGCGTTGCAGGGACCAAGAAGGTAGGGAGCCAACTCCCAATCAGAGCGGTCAACAATATGAGTCTCAAGATCAATGTCCTAGTGTTGGCATGGATCACAGGGTTGGCCTCATTTCACCAAGAATCAAGGCCACTTATTTTATACTCGGTGGAGTGTTTGCGACCCACAGTTTACGACTAGTGCACCTCACTGCTAGCCAACATGAAAAGCTAGCTAACATACTACAAACAAGGTAGAAAAAGGAACTTTGTGTTTATGTATATATTATGTAGTTTTTTCTTCGAGTGGGTTCTAGGCTTGGGCCCTAGAGTCGATAATGTTCCCCATGGGCCTCGCGATCCAACCATGACATGATGGACCGAGGTGATGAGGCGGTTGCGGGGTGGTAGGGTGCCAACACCCTACAACGAAGAGTTTTTCTTCTGGTGGCATCAGGAGCTGATAGCTCTGGACGACTACGCATATGCTGGGATGGACTTCATAGGAGATCTGCACATGCCATTACCACCAGGTTCCACCTACGGATACATAGGTATGAAAAAGTTTTTCAATATTTCATTTTTTTGTATTTTTGTAAAAGAAAAAAAAAATTGGATGATGTTAAGTACTAATTAAACCATGTATTGTTATGCAGATGTGGGTCCACGGCGGCCATATGGACTCCCACAACACTGGCAGAGCATCGGGTGGATGAGCTAGTGGGAGGATACACTAAGAGAGTGCTTCAAATGTGCAGGGCAACCTTTCTTGTTTGACGAAAAGAATTCCCATGGTTCAGGTAGAGGATCTGTCGGAGGTGATGCAACAACAGGTGGTAGGTGTTTCCCGTGCTTGGGTGCGAATTTTCCAGCGTCTCGTAAATGTCGTACTATGTTATCATGACACACATCCAGTGCCACAGACGTAGATGTCATTGTTATTGTATCGACCGGTTATATATGCATTTTGAGGGTGTGAGCCCCAATTTTGTACTACAACACCATATTTTTTGAAGAAATGAAATAAAAAAACATAGGTCTTCGGCTTTACTTATATTACAATGTGTACATTGGTGAATGTGTTTTCTTTTACTTTAGTTATGTGAAAAATTCCAATCTAAAACATAATTAGCATATGCATCAGATACATAATTACAACTTTGAGATCTGTGATTATAAGTAATAAGATCAAAATTTCATTCCAAAATTCGTACACGTAGGAATCGTCGAAGTAGAGTAGGGTCTCGCACATGGTAACTGTCATTCAACTGACATACTATTAAATGGGACTCCAGGAGAACTTCTAAATAATGAATACCATGTATAATGCCATCGCATAAAATATCTATAACGGCGCTATATTTGACCACATTATTCGTTGATGGCCCTAGACAAACACCACTTGTAGACATCAGTTGACCCTCGGGTGAGTAAACGACCCAAGCGGCAGAAGCCAAGTTCTGTGTATGAAGACTGGCACCATCTGTGAATCCTAAGTAAACTGAAGACTTCATTGACATCTATCGCAAGGGAAAACTCAATAAGCAATCTGATGGAAAAAGGGAAAAGATATATACACTAAGATACACTAGTATACAAAGAGTTACACCCAATTTTGGGGCTCAAGCGTAATATCTTTTCAAGTAGAGCCCATTTCTGGACTCAGCCAGCATATTCCCTTCATAATATTCTAATTCATAGGCTCCTTTTTCTAAGACACATCGCACGATATAAGGACCATGCCACATGGGGTTGAACTTGCCTTCCCCCAGTGGTTGTTTTTCTTGGTCATACAAGAGGACCAAGTTTCCCTCAGCATATTGCCGAGGACGGATAGAATTATCATATTGGACCTTCACATGTCATTTATTCACCTCGATGGTCATAGATTCATCTTGACGTTTCTCATCTAGGCTCTCTAGGTGTATGAGGTGTTCTTCGAGATCGAGAGTGTCAGGTAGGAGCTTAACTGTCAGTCTAAGAGAAGTTATTTCACATTCAATAGGAATAATCAACTCCACACCGTGTACTAACTGAAAAGGGTAGAAATCTATGGAAGTCTTAAGCGAGGTTCGGTATGCCCAAAGCATAGTGTAAAGCATGAGATGCCAGTCAAATTTGGTCTGGCTGACAATTTTCTGCAAAATGGTCTTGAGAGACTTGTTCATGACCTCTACTTGTCCATTTTCCTGGGGATAGTAAGGGGAAGAATGACCATGTTTAAACCCTAGTTTCAATGCTAACTCTTTCATCATTTCACTATGAAAGTGACTTCCATGATCAGTGACAATCTCACTCAGGATTCTAAAACAGGTTATAATTTGACTGAACATGAAAAATGTAGCAGTATTACCATCATATTTAATTGTAGGCATGGTCGCGACCCACTTATTAAAGTAGTCTACAACCACAATAATATGTTGATGCCCCCGGGCTGAAGTTGGTTTGAAATCCACAAAATCCACCCCGCACTTGGTGAAGGGACTGACAATGATGACTGGGTGAAGAGGGGATGGATGTGAGCAAGTATTTAAAGTGAACACCTAGAAAGGGTGGTACTTCTTGACCTCTTCGACACAATATTTAAAAATAGACGAAAAAAAATAACCGGCTCGCAAAATCTTTTGGGTTGTCGCAAGCCCAGATAGATGACCACCACAATCCCTACTGTGACATTCATTAAGAACAGACTCAGCCTCCTCATGAGTTAAGGAACGACGCAAGATATTATCTATCCCTCGGTGATACAAAGTGTTGTCGATGATAAGATAGTTCTTAGCTTGATATTGTATGTGTCGTCGATCTTCTCTCGAAAGATTTTGAGGGAACTTCAAGGTTTGAAGATAGATCAAAATGTTTCCATACCAGGGGTCTGAAGATGAGACAAGGAAAATGTGTTCATCCACAAATGAATCGACATGAATAACATCCTCATCTAAACAAGGGAAGTCTGATATTAACTCGGAAAAAACTAGTGATTTCTTGGATTTTTCTGAAGAAAAATCGAGATCAAACTCTTGCAAGATGACAATCCATTTATTATATTTTCCCCAGATGATACGCCTAGTAAGGAATTATTGAAATGGATTGACGTCAGCAACTATGGTAGTTTTTCAAATCAATATATAGTGTCGTAATATTTGAACCATGTGTACGGCAGCCAAAGCTAGCTTCTCAACATGAGAATACTTGATTTCATGGAAAACTAAGTTTCAACTAAGATAGTAAACGGCGTGCTCATGGAGCTCATCATCCTCCTAAACTCAAACCATACCAACCCTCCCTTCGGAAACGATGATATAAAGCAAGTAATATCTACTGTAGTCTGGAGGCTTCAACAGAGGCGTCAATACCAAGGATTTCTTCAGAGCATTAAAGGATTCCTAGGCTTGCTCATCCCATATAAACATAGTGGCCTTCTTCAAAAGATGCATGAAACCCTTAGTAATATTGGAATAGTTTACTATAAACCAACGTAAGAAGTTAGATTTCTTGAAGTTGACGAATATTGTGAGGGGGAGGCAATCGAAGTATTGCCTCAACCTTTAAAGGATCCACCATGATCCCAGTCTCAGAGACTAAGAATCCTAAAATATGACCCGATCTAATGCAAAAGATGCACTTATGAGGGTTCAAATGGATGTGATAATAGCGACATCTCTCAAAAACTATATGAAGGTGGGTAGAGTGATCCAATCTCTTGTGAGAGTGAGCAACGCGATCATCAAGATAAGCTTTGACTATATGCTTGAGATCAAGAAAGGTGAAGGTCATGGCTCGTTGGAAGGTTGATCCTGCATTTTTAAGGCCAAAAGGCATTTTTTGGTACAAGAAAATACCCCAAGGACAAATAAATGTCGTCTTATTTTGATCCTTGGGTTTAATCTGAATTCAGTTGTATCCTGAATATCAATCCATAAAAGAAAAAACCTCGCTTCCCGCGCACTCATCGAGAATCTGATCAATGAATGATGTTGGGAAGTTGTCTTTAGGACAGGCCTTATTCAGGTCTCGAAAATCCATGCACACATGGATGTTTCCTTACTTCTTATTCACAAAAACAGGGTTGGATACCCATTCAGTCAATAGAACCGGGTAGATAAATCCTGCATTAAGCAGTTTCTCCACCTCTTCCTTAATAGCAGGGACCTTCCTAGGATTAAAAAATCTAAGAGTTTATCAAACAAGTTTAGCATCTAGGTAGGTTTTAATCTCATGTTCGATAATACGAGGGTTTATTTATGGCATATCTTCATATGACCAAGAGAATGCATCACAGAATTGTTTGAAGAGTTCAGTGTAGATCTGAGTTTCTTCAGAAGAACAATCTACATCGATATATAAATTTTCAATTTTACTAGGAATACAAGAGATGTTGATTGTGACGGTAGGAAAAATACTCACCATGTTTCCTTCGGCATAAATGTTGTGCGTATCAAGTGGAACTACGGTGTGACTGACTATCTCACTCAAGGTAAATCTAAAATCATCTTGTTCGATTCTAGCAAGATTTGGGAGGAAGTAAGAACAATGATGCATATCATCCCATGGCCTATTAGAACCATTCATGGCCTATAAAATTACTTCATCTGAAGGTAAAGTATCATCGAGGAAATCATGTGAGAAAGATGATGAAGTGGCCCATATGGGCCGAAGAATAGGATCCTCCTCGTCCGTCTACGAGGGGATAGGGTTAGGAGCAGAGTCAAGAACAACCCGATACGTTATCTCTATTGTCGATAGTGGCATTTCCATTCCAATATGTGACTGACCTTCACAAGGCGAGGTCGGGGGAGGTAGGTTCCAAGGATCGTTAAAATATGAAGTGTAGAAAGGAACATACCTCATTGATGCAGCAGACCTACTAGACATGGCATAGATATGATGAATTGGTGCCATGAAATCAAAGGTACTGATAAGGGAGAATACATTATGACACTAATATCCTCAGTTGTTGGCTGAGAACTATCGATCATGGGGATCAAAGGTCCAACTGATGCATTAGGGATAGTGTGTGCAAAGGAAAACTAATCGATCATCACAATTTTCCCATCGTGAGGAAAAAATAAAGGATGGAAAAAGGACAACACGAGTGAAATCATAGCATAAGTCCAGTTATTCCCTAGTAATAAGTTATAGTCAAGGGGCACATCAACCACCTCGACATCCACCTCCATTGTCTTCTCACCTAACTAGACCGGAAAGGTAGGAAGAATATCATGGGGATGAAAAGAACGACCATCAAATGCGGTCCATATGGTCGAATATTGAGAGAGGGTTGGAGAGCCAATGGCTTTCCAATAGGTTAGGGACATCACACACATTGCAACACCTTCATCAATAACAGTACGTTTTATGGTATAGTTTGAGAAATCCACATGGATTTGAAAGGCCACGTGGTAAGGAAAGCAAGGCTTCACATCTGTGACATCAAACTTGATAACCTTGAAGCCACAGGGGTCTAGAGCTCCTAACGCAAATAAAAAGGCATTCCTTTGTGAAGGACACATCTGGAGTACCTCAAAATCCGACATCGTGCAATGGTTTTGACCCAAATCCTCAACAATAGAGTAATTCTGGGCATCTCTAGCATTAGGGATGTGGGTAGAGCATTTGAGTACTCCTTTCGGAATACAAGACGGAGGCTCTAGTTTTTCTATATATAAAGGCGTCTCTGAAGGAGGGGGAGACTCTAGACCTAGAACAACCTGTGAAGAACTATAATTGTGATACCGCGTGGCTACATTAATCGGATACTTGACCATATTGATGCATAGACGGTCATCATTCTGCACCGGTGGGTTTTGACTCCCACTCGCTACATTTACAACATTAGAGGAGCTTGAGGCGATGTGATAATTATGCAGAAAAGGATTAGTCATCACAACAAGAGGTAGAGATAAAATCCTCATAGCTTCCTCAAGTTTGGGGGACAAGTGGGTAAGGTGATCATCAATAGAAAGCTTACAATAGAATTTCACCTTTCACTTCTCTTTATTTCCCTCACCGGCATTAACCTTGAATCTATCATTGTTATCATTGTCCTTGGGTTTATTATCATTATTTCTCCCACCCTTACGATTATTACCATGTCCTTTCCTTTTATTCTCTCCAGGTTGTTGGTTACCATTCAGGTTGGTCGACGATTGTACAAAATGCACATCCGTCGACTGAATGGGAGTGGAGGACACAGATGAATCTTGTCCTCCTACATACTGTTTTAGAGACAAATCTTTCAACTGGCTTGTCACCAAGTCTGTAGATTTAAAATTTTCGGATCCTATAATGTCATCAACATGAGGCCTGGGATTTTGTCTAGGGTTGTAGTTTGACCTCGGTGCATCAGGTAGAATTTTGTATAACATCCCAGACTGAGCATATATGAGATCTAACTATTGGGATTTGAAAATCGCTTCTTCTTCAAATGTTACCCCATATGTAGAGACATCCTTTGATATATAAGGCAGTAAAGACTTAAGAAACCATTCCAATGGGAACTCTAGAGGAATGTAGGCTTTGATCACCCTCTTCTGTCTATGCCACTCTTGGAAGTGATCTGATATATGGGTGGCTTTGTCCTGGCGGAGGGCCGACAGAAGTTCTATGTCAGCATCGTAATGAATCGACAATTGGAAGTAGTTGAGGAAAACTAAAACCATCTCATTACAATTATCGTAAGTCCCCCCAGGTATCTATATGTACCATTTTTCCAAAACCCCCATGAGGGTGTGTTGAAACAATATTAAACAAATAGAATTGTCGTTAAGGGAATTGGAAGAGCACCAAAGATTAAAAGTAGTGATGTGATCACCAGGATCCTCACCAGTCTTGCCCTCGAATTTCAGAATATCCGAAGGAATCTTGGTAGAGACGGGGGGCCATGTCGGGTCATGATGCACCAGGTCATTCATTAATCTTGATAAGTATGGAAAATTGAGCGTGTCCAAAAAAGGAAGACGGGGTTGCGACATATAGCCCCAAGCTCCAGGGAAATATTGATTTTGGGGAATCACAGCCTATTCAGAGTTCTAGTATGCACCATGGACCTGTTTGGGATTGTAAACCCCCCCCCCCC
>ML842034.1:17153-37596 GCA_009831015.1 Picea engelmannii
ATTATTCCATCATAAGTTGGACACATTGCTCCAGGAGTCCTCCCCTTTGAAATGGAGGAGGCACTCCTATTTATACAAAAATTTAAGATAACTTAGATCCACAAATCTCTCCTCGATCCACAAATGTCTCATTTGGTTACAACTATGTGCTCACACCTATCAAGTGATATCTCTACAAATCCTCTCACAAATCTCTCTTTCATGATTAATCTCCATCCAAGATACTTGAGTATATCTCCAAATCTTCATCAAATCTTCAAAGGGTTGAAGAGGAAATTCGAATTTGAGGCTTGATGGTCAAATTTGACTTGGTTGGATTCTTCAAATACACCTGTAAACATCATGACACTCATCCCACTTTCATATATAAGTGCAAACATGTCATTTTTCCAATATTTAATCATAAATTCACTCAAAAACACTAAAATAGACACATTGGAAAATAATATGTCTAAAACCCATGTAATCATGAAAATGTTTTAATGTAAGGGTATGGGAAAGAAGAATATGGTTAAAAGTGAAGTGAAAGTGAAGTGAAATGTTGGTAAAAAGATGGTACTTTGGCGACCCAATAGGCGCCACGTGTCCACCTCAGATCGACATCTCTCGTCCGCTTCGGGACTTCGGCCTTCAGAAATATCAAACCTCAAATTCTCCTTGCTCCGTTTCTTTCGGAACGTTCTATCTGAAGTTCGTGATCTGATGACATGTGTCCTCCTATTCAGATTGATTGCTCCCAACTACTTCGGTTGTTCAGGCTTTGACGATTTCAAACTCTTCTCCTTTGTGTTCTCCCGGAGTGCTCTCACTCAGAGTTCACGATCTGTCACCATGTATCCTCTGGATCTGATGGTCTAGATTCTCTTTGGGTCTTTACCCAGAGTCCACAGATTCATGCCACCTATCCTCTGGATCTGACGGTCCATATTTTCTTCAGGTATTTACCCAGAGTCCACAGATTCATGCCACCTATCCTCTATATTTGATGCTTGAGATTCACTTCGGGTCTCCGAATCTCCGGGCTTTGAGAGTTTCAACTCTCAACTGAATTCCCCTGAAATCTTCGATTTATTGACACGTGTCTCTTGTTGGCCAAGGGACAGGATCTACTTCGGCTCTTCGGGCTTCAGAAGTTTCAAGATTCTACGCACTCGTATCTTCCGAAGTGCATTCACTCGGATACTTCGATCTATTGACACGTACTCCTTCTAGTGATCAATGACCGGTACCTACTTTAGGTCTTCGGGGATTCCTCTCTCTCCTTGACCAAAAACTCTCGCTCAAGAGTTGTGGATATTGCGCCACCTATCCCTCCTAGCGATGAACGGTTCCAATTCACTTCAGGACTTCGAGACTTTGGCCAGTCAACCCTCCTGTGCACACAAAGGTTAAAACTCGTGCACTTTACCTTATATCAGACAACTATCATCCCTTTATGCTCATATCCGACAGTTAGGATCTATTCCTTCTCAACGCTTCTCCTATGCTTCCCAGGACATTGATCTAACAATCCAGGTTTCTCCCCACAACCGATATTTTTTCTCTCCTCCTCCTGAGCTTCTGAGTTCTTCCGACTTGGAAGAGTTTTGTGGATGTTCAAAGACCTCAGCCCTCATTCCTCCTATGAGCCCGACTATCTTGGGTCTCGCCTTTTCTCTTGAAAATGTTATCTCTTCTTATATTTTCGATTCTCTCAGACCAACGATACCGAAGGACTCCGTTACTCCACGAATTTCCTAAGGGATCATGACCATCCCTCTCGAAACTGTTCAAGGTCTAGCGGTCATGGTCCGACCAATACCGAGGTGTCCTCTGATCAACGGTTCACAATAATTGCGGGGCCCCAACGTACGTGCTCTTTATCAGAGAGCTCAACCTCCTCACTTTGGAAAGTACTCGCCCAACTTGGTCGAACTAGAGTCGTTGATCTTCCAGCCCGACGATATCAACAATGTTGGTGAATTGCAGGAAATGAACTAGCGCGTCTGCTACTTTGACCTTCGCGCTTTGCAGTGATTCCCCACCATCGATCTTTGTTCATAGATCGACGGTTCACAGTTATTGTGGGATTCAACCTCCGCAATCTGGGAAGTGCTCACTCAACTCTAGATAAATATTAGTTGTTGATCTCCCATTCCAGATGAGATCAACGACGTGGGTTGATTGCAGGATGTGAACTAGCATATCCGCTAATTTCCCCTTTGTATTCCACAATTATTCCCAACCATAGATATAATTGAGTGGCTGGTGTTTGATTCATTAACCCCAGTGAGTGTTCGAGTTGATTTGATGACCGGGATGGCCTCTCCTCTTGTTAAATGACTCGATTCCATCTCCGCTGTCAGATTCTTAAGTCATCAGTGGTTTGGGTAACTTGACTATCATAAAATTTGACATCTCAGAGCTTCGAGCTCCAAGTTTCCGAAACCTTCATGAGCTAACTCCTTTTTGTGCAGGGTTCCTAGACCCATGTCACATGGGTCTTCAGATAGCTTTTGGGCTATAATTCCCGCTCTTAGTTGGGTTTTTGGTCAAGGCTTAGGCATGAGTTCAAAGTCTCCTAGACTATTGGTCTAAATGGAACTCCTTCCTAACTCATGGAGCTTTAAGCTCCGAGTCAGGGAAAGGTAAAATCGTTAGGTTACCAAACGGTAGCCATGCCAAGAGGCATGCTCCGACTCTGGAACGGTGGTGTAGTTCCCTGGAGAAAATTCCTCTGAGGATTGAACGAGAGCATATGGAAAATCAAACAGAAGTATATGTTCTCAATGGAATGAATGTATACTCATAACTTAATCATTTAATAATGAAACCATTTATAGACATATAAATACACGCATGCAACCATTATTTCCAATTCAAAGAACAAGGAATGAAAACACTTATCAGAACCATAAGGTATGATGCGACTGCTAAAAGGGGTGCTCGTTTCCACCCAACCATAGGCTCAGTCACTCCCAATGGATTTATCACTGGCCACCCCTGAGCTTAGAGCACAATGCCTTGAGATTCAATCTCTTCCTTCCAACTCAACGAAAGTTAGGGATGAAGGTTACTCTCCTTCTCCCAATACATAAATATATAGGGACGAAGGTTACTCTCCTTCTCCCAATACAGAAATATATAGGGACGAAGGTTACTCTCCTTCTCCCAATACATAAATAGATAGGGACAAAGGTTACTCTCCTTCTCCTGGATCAATCTCTATTTTCTGTGATCAGAACTCACTCCAATTCAATCCTCCCTCGGACCTGAGAGCTCTGGCTCTCATCTCTCCACTCTTCATCGATCTTCCTCTGCACCCACCATGCTTCCTTTCTTGACTTCCTCAGCAAGATTGTGTGTGGCTCGAATTCCTAGTCCGTGGTCCGTTCTGGAAGCCTTACAGATGGGAGGTCTACCCCATCCCCTCATTAACTCTTGAGGAGGTCTTCCCACCTATCAGCCTGACTGTAATTCATTTCTGAGTCAGAGGGTTATTCTGATCTGAGAAATTAAATCCAGCAAGGTACTGGTTCGGTGGAGGTTAATGTAACCATTCCAGGTCCCCTCCACCATATTTTCATAGCATTCATTGTCTCTTCTTAGCACATCCCCTTTCCATCAATCATGCAACATGTATCCATTTTCTATTAAAATAATAGGATTTACATTCATCGACATTTTATACAAAGGTCCATCAAATAAAACATTCACACCTTTGAGTTTTCCATAGTTCCTTAGCCAATATAGTTATCATTACAAATGGGGGAAACAGGATGTTACACAAGGTATGAAAGGTATTTGTGAACTCTGACACTGTTTGTCCCCTCTCTTGATGTAGCGCGGTCCATCTCATGTATTGGTCATAGTTTCCCATAGGGTAATATTGCTCCTTGACTACATCCATAAAAAAATCCCAAGTAGGCTCAGTCCCAAATATTCCATACTCCTCTGTGTAATTTTTCTCCCAGTAATTTTACCAATGTTTGACATGGAGGAGAGCCTTAAGGAGCGCAAAGGTGATAATTTCTCTGTCATAAAAATTGTGAATAGAGAAATAACCTTATACAAAATTTAACCACTTTTCCAAAGAATATGCATTGATATGACCTTCAAACACAGAAATATAAAAATTAACTTGTACCTTGAATGGGGTAGCATCTCCAGACTATCTTATTAAGGAATATGTGCATGTTATTGTCGACAATCAGTGAAGGATTTTGGAAAAATTCTCCAACATCTCGTTCCTCTGTTGCGCGAGGGATTCCATGAGAAACAACTTGATGGGATCTTCTGCTCCCTCGTCTCTCTTTTATTCCTCCATGGGAGGCCTCTTGGTCTAGCGAGATATGTTTTCCTCAAGAGAAACTAGCTCGAGACCCAACTCTCTATACCATGACCTCGTCGGGGGCATGCACTAAGAAACGAAAAGGAGTAGCCTGCTCTGATACTACTAATCCAGATTATTTTGATAACGAAATGAAGGCTGAAATATAGTAATAAAATACACAAATATATTGCGAGAAACAAAGATATACAACAATGCACAATTTTAATTAATGACAGAAATGTACAGAAACCGTAAAAATATAGAGTGAATGAACTCGCTAGAATGGTGGAAGATTCTCTCTAAGAAGAGATGTGATGGCTACACTCATTTGAAAGAATATGATGTTTACAATGAGGCTCTACAGGCATTTTTAAGATAAATAAAATCCAAAACCCTAACCCTGGAAGATGAAACACCAAAAGGTTTGTGGGCCCCGATGGGGGTAGTTGATACGCCAACTTCTCAAGGGCGTAACTTTTGCATACGATCTCAGTTTGGGGCGCACGATATCTCATTGGAAAGGTCTATTTGAGCACTACACATTTTTCAATCACTTTTAATAACTCCTATAGTGTGACTGTGACACACCCAAAAATCATTGTTTAGGGCCTCAAAATGACCCTAGAAGTTTAGGACTCGAAAAATTGTAGAAAAACTACCAAGGTGGAAACCCCTGTTTTGAGCCTGTGGAATAGGTGGGTGGCCATCGATTTTTGCTTGGATCAGTATGATTACTAGTCATTGATGTATACCCTTAAAAAACGTGATACAAACCATCGATGATGATAATGGGTGTCTAAGTACCATGGTACAATCTAATAAGTGTTAATAAATGAGTTGATGTCAAATACCTGGTAGAATCTATCGATAAGGAGACATTGATGTATTCTCACTATCAATAATGATGGAACTTACCATTGATGAATGCAAGACCCAAGGTACCAAATATGGCTATATTCCCTATCCAAAAGTAAGAGGTGTTGAAGTCGATAGGAAGAGATTCGCTGGAAGGAAGGCATTAGGCCATCATCCAACACGAGGGCTAGCATAAGGGAAAATATTTGAAAGGACTCATATGAATTTATTTTAAGGACCACACCAAGGTACGACTCCGACATGCACAAGATGGAAATAGCGCACGACAAAGACTCTCTGAACAGTAGCAGCCAATGATGAAGACTACTGACAAAGATGAGGAATCCACTAATGGGGTCATATAAAAACTAAGGTACTGCACAAATCTCGATGTGTGATTATTTTTTTTATGTCAAACACAAGGGAAATCACTCAGTTAACGATCAATGATGGTTTGTCATCTGTTGAGCACAAGGTCACCTATCAATGATGGAAATAGGACCAGGGTGCAACTCTAGGTCATACTCTCAGAGAAATGTGTCGGAGTCGATAATAGAAGACCCACCAACAATAAGTCAATGGGGAAATTCTATACTAGCATGAATAAAATACAATGATACTTGTGATGATCCAGGTGGATATTGGTGGCCACCCACCTAGTATTCCAACTGGCTCATCTTGACAGTTTTTAGTTCAACACGTTTCTCTGTAATGATGACATTTCTTTGTAATTGTGGGTTCTACACTTATGGGGCTGTCCTAAATCCCTGCACAACATCCAGGTGGATATTGGTAGCCGCCCATACATGGATATTGAAGTTTCCATGTCAATACATCTTTTATACTTCCAGGGTCGTTTTGGGGTCCTAATTTTTTTTTTTTGGCTTGCCATGGTAAAAATGTAGACAAATTTAGATTTTGATGGAATAATGTGTATTTCTC
Source organism: Picea engelmannii (assembly GCA_009831015.1). NCBI lineage: Eukaryota > Viridiplantae > Streptophyta > Pinopsida > Pinales > Pinaceae > Picea > Picea engelmannii. Next base: position 23,263 of record ML842034.1, read on the forward strand.
TAAAATACCTTTCCAACGAGCTATCACACACCTACAACTAAGGTCATATTCAAAAGTTACGACCTCGAGAAGTTGAGGTACCAACTTACCCATCGGGGCCCACATAACTTTTGGCGTTTCATCTCCTAGGGTTAGGTTTTTGATGTCTATGGTTTTGGAATTCATGAGTAATGTTAAAAATGACTTTGGAGCCTCATTGTAATCATTTTATTCTGAGACGGATGCGCATAGCATCCACATCTCTTATGAGAGATAACTACCACCATTCGAGCAAGTTGTTTTCAGTTCTACAGTTTTACAATTTTAGCCTATTTTCTTTATTCAATAGAAGTTATTGTTCACTAGATATATATTGTTGTTCTATGTATCTCTATGTTATTGTATTCAATCTATTATTTGTTTTGTTTTTCTCATAAATCTGGATCAGTGGTATCAGATCAATTTTCTCTTCATTTTCTTTTCTTCATGCATGTCCCTAACAAGATCTGGGTACAAGAAGTTGGGACTCAAACCAGACAAGCCTTTTCAAGATCATCTGCACCGATCCCAAAAACAAATCATGGGGGACAAGAAGAAATATTATGGAGTAGGATATCCTTTTAAATTGTTTCTCGAGGAAGTCCTTGCGCGATAAATGAAAGAAATGATGGACAAATTTGCATAGATCCTTCAGCGACTGCCCAAAGAAGATGCATCTTCATCGAGCGGCCATGCAAACCCCGTCAAGGTAAAAGTAAATTTTGATATTCCATTATTTGAAAGATTGATAGATGCATATATTGTATATAAATGGATAAATCTGCTCGAAGGGTATTTTTCAGTCCACAATTTTTCCGATAGGGAAATATTACTTTTTCACTCCTCAAGGCCATCCCCTATGTTAAGGACTGGTGGGATACTTACTTTGAACAAAGGGACACAGAGGAATATACAATATTTATGATTTCCCCCACATGGGACTCCTTCAGGGATGTCATTAAAAAAAAATACTAGCCTATTGGAAGCTATGCGGACCAGTACACAAGATGGACCACACTACGTCAGGAAAGGGACCAAACAATACTAGATTTCACCAATATTTTCCATACCCTGCGCACCAAATTAGGTATCAAATACTATGAATGACATTTGGTGCTCAAATACCGTGGATGTCTGCATAGATACATTCAAACAAAAATGAAGTTTCTGAAGTCTAAAGGGCCTGACACCACTAACATATTGACTAGGACAATATTCCCACCTAACAGGATAGGAAACTAAGGAAGAATCCCCAGACATTCGCTAGGTCTTCTATATAAAGTCAAAAACTCACTGGTAGAGGACACAATATTAGGAGAAACCAAAGATTAAAAAGTTGAGGATGATAAAAGACTTGCAGAGGATCCTTCATCTACAATACTTCATTGAATTCCTAATTTACTAACTCCAACCATTATCTGGAAGCGTGCAGAAGAAGGAAGTCGAGGCTCTACAAGATCATTCCAATCAAAGGAAACCATCCTAGGACTCAAAGTGAGTGTACTCAAAGAGAGTGGAATGCCCCCTTGTTCATAAAGTACTGAACTGGAAATGCTATAGACATGGACAAAAGACACATTACTCCCCAAAAGAAGAGTGGGATTGACCGAAGATTGCATCGATGACATAACCTCCTTAGACTTGTCACTCTCCAAGAGAAGAGTGGAATCGAATGATTACTGTATCAACCACTTTGGAAACCAAATATTGATTAGATTGTTGGGAAATCGAAGATGACTCTGAACTAGAAGGGCCTTTAGACAAGGACCATGCTTTTTGTACCATGGCAATACTAGGACACAAATGAGTAAAGTGATATCCTTTGCAAAGCTTACAAGGGAACTTGGAATTGCATCCTATTACTCTAGGTTTCTCAACCATATTAGTGCCCCCAACATGACTTGCAGTGGTTGGTGGGTTTCCCCCTATTATAGAAAATTTTGCCTCACCCCATGCAACTTTCTTGGATGGCCTTTACATTTCTATATGCAGACTTGAAGTCCTATTTTTAAACTTCCAGAGCCAAAAGAACATATTTTTCCACATATATGTGCCCTACCAGTTAGACAACAAGCATATACATAGGTTTCTCCACTACGACCTGCGTACATCGGGTTTGGTGCTCAAAATTAAAAATTATGTCGGGTTTCCATGTCACGTCACGATATCCATGATCCTTGACCTTCCATATACTAGAAACACTCTGACTCGGCCCTTCAGTTCCATTTGAAGGCTATAAATTGAGCCATATCCAAGCCTTGGAAAGGAAGAGAATTCAAATTTTGAGATCAAAGATAATTTGGAGAAATTTCGCTTCACATTGAGTCAGCATCCCTTTATCCTTGAACGTCTAAACTCATTTTTCAGCCCCCAATCTCTTCCTTCTTTGAGATGGAGAACCTCATTATCTCCTTTATATGATCTTTCATTCAGTGGAGGATTGAAGTGGTGGAGGCCCAGATGGAGGGACTTAGTTTCTCAGTTATGATATGTGTCATTGCAGAAGTTTTCCACCTACATACTTCTGTTGATTACTTTAATAGAAATACTCTTTTCTCGTCCAATTGATATCTTGCAAATATTTCAATTATTATTCCATGGGTGTATTTATCATGTATTTTAATGGATTATGCTAATCTATATGCTAAAATTATATATTATCACCATATGCTTGTGTATCTTGGTTGTTGAGGACAAGTTGCAGGTATAAAGCTTTGAGTTACGTGCTCAACAGTTATCTTCATCGAACGTCCAGACGAGGTAGGCTCTTGACCTTGCCTTGTTATCATTTCATTTATATAGAATACTTGGGATTAGAGTTGATTTATACGTGTCATTTCGTTTGTTGTGGTTTACCCCATGACATAGATATATTTTCCTCGTAACAAAATTGGCGACCATACTGGGGATTGATCTTTTGTTTGGGGTTTGGAATGTTTTTCTCCTTGACTTGCTCTTTGTAGCCTGAGTTGCCTTGTCACCTGATTGCTTGAAAGCCTATTTTTACTTTGTATATTAGTTTCTTGGCTTAATCCTTGCCCTGGCACTATTTTACTATATATATTTGGTTTTTCCCTTGACAAACACGCACGTGTGTGAGTTGTCCTTCTGTAGGGTGCGTACATACACGATTTTTTCTCAAACAATCACGTACATCATCTCTTTAGGCTTACTAGTTGAGCTTGATGTTTGCTAGGTGAGTTTGGTTGGTTGTTAATACTTCTTAGGTATCTTTCCTAACTGTTAAGTTCTTACATAGTGATAGGAAACCTTCTTATTGTTGAATTTTTAGGCAATATTCTTTCTTATCATATTTTTCATTGGTTGTCCTTACACATTGGTCTGATTGTTTGCTTCTTGGTATCCTTCTTGGCTTGTCTCTTTTTCTTGCAGTGGGGTCTGTATGTGAAGATGCTATTCATTCCTTGCATTTTCTTTTCTTTATATAGAAAAAAAAAATCATTTTGCATTATGGAATTTTCTCTTTTGATTATTTAGTATTGATCTTGACACATGTGGAAAGATTGCATTTTATTGAAATTGTATAAATTTCATTGAAAGTTGCATTTAAAATCTTACCATCTCTTGAGAATTTAAGATTAGGACTTAGCAGTATTTTTATATATGTTTCTTTCATATGATGAGTCATAATATCATCACTTTCACGATCACACCTCATGAGTAAAAAAAATCCATTAAACATAACGTTAATGGGGCTCTTGATAGTACCTTTACCTCCATAAGAGGTGATGCTTTCAATATTTTGGGCTTTGTTACACTGTGCATTGGTTATATTGTGGTGGATCTAGTTGTTGGACATAGGTAGCCACATAGGTTACTTGCAGGGGTTATTCTACAAGTACCCTGAGTTAGATAAGGGTCGGAAAACACACAACCTTTATGGAGGATTACCTCTCCGGGGGGATTTGACCGACTGCGTTGTTAATCCCACAAGGGCCGTTATAATTGACTCTTATACCTCCAATATTTTGAAGGGAGTCTCAGGCCCCTCTTGGGTGAGACATACCTACTCTAGTGAGGGAGGCCCCTTTTCAGCCACTATATCTTATTTGTGTGCATTGGCCTTGTTATCACACAATTTGTACTTTGATAGAATAAAAGGTTAAAGGAGATAAAATTGGTGTAACATGAGACTATCCTATCACTGTCACCTCAATAGGATGTCTCTTTCTATTTAGGGTGGTAGGCCCAGGGGAGACCTCCCTGGTGACCTGGGGGGTTTGAGAAGGAAAAGTGAAAGTGGCTAGATAAAGATCCCCTCTCACAAGTCATCACCGATCAAAAAGTCCAGTTTTATAACCAATGAAAAGATAATATGTCAAGTGTACCTGTCTGGGACAAAGCAACAAGAAACTAGATATATTTGCAAGTATACTTGTTGGTTATCACTTCATAAAATCATGGACTTTCTTGATAAAATCAATTTGCTTAATATGATGAAGTAAACAAAAAATTTATAACATCAATCTTTATAGAGCAATACTTCACATTAAATGCCTTGAAAATAGCTTCAAAATGACTAAGAATCATTAACCATTGAAATAATAATACTAGCATTTGATGGAAGAAAATACGACAAGGTATAAATCATCCTTTTCAATTTCTTTTATGAGCTTTTAATATTGCATCTAATGGATGTAGATTGCTTTAGTAACAACAACGATATTGTTAGTAGGTTAGGCTATTATAGGGTTAGAAAGTGTTAGTAGGTTGCTCAAAGAGTAGGTTTTGAAGGTTGTGTTGATCAATTACTTAAGAGAGGACTTAGACTAGTGATTTTAGGGAAAATAGAGTCAATAATGCAACAAAAAATGTTGAAGAAAAATGATAATGGAGAGTCAAAGACAAGAGAGAATGATAGGTTGGAGTCTTGGTAACCCAAGGCTCCAATTATCAAACCTTAGGGGAAACTGGCTACTAAGGTGTAGGTAACCCTAGGCCCTAGTAGATTCCCTCCCTCTTTAACTCAATGATGAAGAAAAATCGGCTAGGATGAAGCAATGGATACTAAGGTGTTGCAATGGCAAGGCCTTAGCTCATGCTTAAAAAAAAATGGCTTTTTGATAATATCTAGTAGGTGAAAGCTTTTGAAGCTAGGACAATAACATGTGCTAGTCTTCCTAGGGTTTAGTCAAGAAAATTCATAATATTGAATGTAATTGCAAGATAAATAAAACCATAACCATTCAATTAAGAAGAATTGCAGAAAATTCACTTACATTCATAAAACATAATCAAGAAAATCCCTAGTTGAACACATCCACCAAGAAACTTGCCAAAATACACCAAATTTAGCCTCCTTCAACAAGTGCACCTACAATTTCAGCCAAGAAACGCTAAGGAGGGCGCAAATTTCAGTCCTCACAAGTGTGAGTGAAAGATCATGAAAAATAAGAGTGATTTTCCCGTTATTTATACAGTTACAATGACCAGAATTAGGTCAAAAAGGTCGACATGGCCAGTTACACATAATATCCAGTTTTTACATTAAATGTCATAATTAAACCCTAAAAAAAGCTATATGTGATGTCATGCCCTTCTAGGGTGACTTCAGGCCCTTTTTGGGCAATGTTGGCCTTCTGGAGCAAAACATTAGGCCTCCTTGGGCCTTAGGATCGTGCCACATGTGCCACTTGGCACATAACTACCTCCAAAACATCCAAAACGTCGGGTGACGTCATGGGTGACCTGGGTAATGTCACGGGCCTTCCAAATCCTACATCATGGTGGAATGGGCACAATCCCCCTGGGTCTAGTCCTTCCAGGCTGCCCCTGGTGAAACATCATCCTCTCTCTCTGGTGCAATCCCCTGCTCTGTCTATGCCACTGGCTGGGGTCTCAACATCCATCAGGTGGGATTTTATCCCTATGGAGGTCTGAAATAATCATCTCCCCATATGTACCTATCCATTGGGTGTGGCCCTGCAACATCAAAAAATACACCCTCCATGGGATTATAATTTACAGGGATCATAAAAATGTCAATCACATCTAGTCATCAAGTTATTTAAAAACATGTGCATGAAACCCCTTTTACTCAGACAAGTGCTCAAAGACGGTATGTTATTCTACAAGACAAGTTTGAAGGGGATGCCATGAATTCCTATTGGGATAGTTCTCATTGGATGTGGGATGTTCCTAGTTGAAGTCAAAACCAGGCCATGTGAGTGGATGAGCTGGTAAGGAATGTCTAGGCAATGGGTGCAGTGATAGCAGGGAAATGTATGGTTTACCTGTGGGTGCCTCTGAAGAGGGTGAGATACACCTTGTCATGGATGCAAATGTTTCCAAGCCCATTCATGCCTTTTATCTTTTATTCTTACTTATTTTCTTTCAAGAGGCTATTTAGGGGACACTACCATGGCGTGGTCACCAGTGGTGGAAATGTTACCCACAAGGATTTCACGGAAATGAGAAGGATGGCTCGTGATGAGACCCCCTTTCTCTTGGCTATGCCACCAAGAGCCACTACCCTAGCATGGTGACCAACTATTAGTAGTGTCATACTGCTACATTCCCATGGACCTAATAGGCTGGCTCGTGATGAGACCCCCTATCCTCCAACTTGGTCTTGATTTATTATTTTTTATGGGTCCCTCTGTTTCTTGCTGAGAATATTTTTATTTCTTTCTTGGGGATCCCTGGGAAAATCATATCAAGGTTTCATTCTTTTGGATTTTGTCTTTTTCTAGCTACTTTTACCCTTTGGGCCTTTAGCCCCTTCTTCCCACAAGGCAAGGTACAACCCTTTGATATTTGGCCAAATCAATGCCTGGACCAGTGTAATGGGATGGATGAGTGGAAAAAGATGAAAAGTGGTAAGTATGGTGGGAGCAGACGATGACCTCTCACGAATCCCCCCAATGGAAACTCAAACCCTATGGGAACCAGCTTTCTAGGGCATTCTGTCATTCCCCCCAGGTGTGTTCAATTGGAAAGGCATAAGGTCCAATCACACATTTAGAAGAAAAAATAATTAAATGCACATATTCAAAATTTTTGAGGATCAAAGTGACACATACCATGATATTCAGACTCATTACCTCATGGAGAAAGACCCATCTCTGTTGCAAGACTAGGCCGATGTGATGGATGTTGTTGTTGCTGATAAAAATGTAGGCGCTGAAGAGGAAAAGGATGGCCCCTCCAGGGCCATGCTCAAGTCAATCTGGCTCTCGGTACTCCATGTCTAGGACCTGTGGTCCTCGAGACATAATCTCCTTAGTTATCCCTAGGCTAGGGGATAACAAGCCCTTTTGCTCTATTTTGAGTGTGCTCTCTGATTATTAGTTGGAATTAAATTTTTGTATTGCGTTGTGAGTTTTGAATACTATGGTTGGTGGAGCCCCCGTGACTCCCTCAATTAGTGCTACCCATCCCATGGCCTTTTCTCAGTCCATGGGCACAAATCCTTTTATATTTCTGAGTGGTGTGCCAGATCATAGTTCTCATTCAATACATTTGGCTAATAATCCCTTTTCATATGGTATGCTAGACTTGACTTCGTACTTGTCATCCTCTATTTCATCGTCTCCTGTGAATCCTAGTTTTGGGTTTGGGGGCATTATGCCTCCTTATTCTCTTTTTTTATTTGGTGGGGGTCATATCCTTCAATCCAATCCTACAGTAGGAGGTTGGAGTCCTCCTTCCTTTGTACCTAATACTAGCTTCATTTTTTCAGGAGCACGTGCTCAAATGGGAGGACAATTCACTTCTTATATCCCATCCTTCAACCCCTCTTCCTCCACGTCGATTCCGATGAACGCATTTATTATGGTGAATCTTACTCTAGCCTCTGGTGTTTCATCTGGTGGGAGTGAGTTTTATAGTATGGGCAACCCCTTGAACGGATTTCCTTAATCCGGGGGCAACAAATATCCTCACATGGGTAACCCTTATCATGTTGCTTTCTCCTCACAAGCGGCTTCCTTAGTGATGATGCCCTTACAACCTTTTATGAATCAGTTTGGAGGAGGATACTATCATGTTGAACAGGGCCATGGTGTATACCAGAACCCTGCTTGGCTTGCGATATCTCAAAACCATTCTTTCCCTATACCTTTGTCTCTGATGCTGCAACCAGTCGTTGCAAGTCATGATCGAAGCATAAGTCCAGTCATTGCGAGTCATACTAGCATTATATCACCGACCTCTACTAGTCATGTTGGAGATAGGTCAACAACCTCTGTAAGTCATGTTGAAAACCAACAACCAAACCTTTGCAAGTCATGCTGGGAGCATGTCACCAGCCACTGCAAGTCATGTTGAGGGCATTAATATGACTGAAAATCCTAGACGTATAGGACGTAAGCCCAAGTTCCTTTGTATACTTTGCAAAGGATATCATCTAACTTGTTTGTGCCCTGCTATTTCAATGGTATGAGAAGCACAGTCTTTTTCTAGTGGCCCTTTGGGTTTTGATTCATTTTTGGTTTCCCAACATTCTAATCCTTCTTTGGTTGATACAACGGTCATGCCAATGAAATATTCAGCTGACATCACTCTTGTTTTGGGGAGTTATGTGTCTCTTGACCATGTTGTCTCACATCAACCAATGATTGAAGAAGTTGTCATGTCGATGAAATATTTGATCGATTCCACTCTTCTCTCGGAGAGTGATAAGTCTAAGGAAGTGACATCACTGATGCATTCTTCGGTCAATCCCACTCTTCTTTTGTGGGGTGATGCATCTTTCGACCATGTCCTTATCATTTCTAGTTCTGTACCTTCTACACAAGGGAGCATTCATCTCTCTCTGAGTACGCTCCCTCCAAGTTCTAGTATGGTTTCCTTTGATTGGGATGATCTTGTAGAGCATTTCCTTCCTTATTTTTCACCCTTCTAGATAGTGGTCATTCGTCAATATATTGTAGATGAAGGATCCTCTGCAAGTATTTTATCCTCCTCGGATTGGAAAGTTTTGGGTTCTCCCAGGCTTGTGTTAGCTACCTATGAGTTGTTGACTTTCGACAGAAGTCATGCACAAGAGCCCTGACCTCCCCCATGATATGCTACTTAGAAAAATATCCTCGAGTCTTGGTTAAGCTTTTTTCCAACTCTCTAAAAAAGAGAAAATATTGATGAGTGAACTTGTCTCTTTCACACTCGTTAAATGACTTAGAAAAGACGTCTATTTGGTGTAAGTTTAACCCTTTTTAGGACCAAGTAGACTACTTACAAAAAATGAATACTATAGTCAACATTGGCTAGAAGAGTTCTCCTGGGTATTATTTTATGCTTTTTCGGGCCTAGGGGACTAAATCTATGAAAAAGGACATTCTTTGGAGTTAAGTTGTAACCACATTCCATCCTCCTACTTGTAGTATTGAGACTATTGTTGGTTGTCGCTTTCTTTTTATAAGCCTCTTACCTCAACAATTTGCATGACTATCCAAACAAAGCCTCGTTTATATTCTTTGTAGCTTGACACCTTGTACCCTAAGAGGAAACATCCCCCCGAGTGTCCATGCCCCGCATGCACTTTCTTGCATTGAGCATAGGTATGTTCCACTGTTTGGAGTTGTTTTCTTACTTGCAACACTTGTTTCCTCTCTTATATCATTGCATTTATTTTCCTATAAAAAAAACAAAAAAAGATGAGTGGGAGAAGAATATTATCTCATATTGGTAGCATTCGTTTCTCCTTTGAACATAATTTTTTTTTTGAGTCCACTATCATCAAAATTTTGGGTTTAGCATGACCTTATAAAGCTTGTATCATTACTTAGAGTTTACTCCTCCCATTGGTTATTCATCCAGTCCCTATGGAGAGTTTGTTGATGCTTCCTACATCACGAAGTTTCATCATCAACTCTATGTTGCCTGGGTTATCCATTTGTCTCATGCTCTTGTTCAAAGGAAGTCTATAAGCTTATGTCATCCATTTCTCAGAACTCTTGAATTTGCATGTCGTCCATACCCTTATTGTGTCTCAGAGTCACATGAATCTGTAGTCCTACCACACACCCTAGTCCTACTTTCATTATGGGTAGGTAAGCTTGAACCCAACAATCGACATCTCCTCATTATTGGTTGACTGGGGGGTTTCCCTTGTGTTCGAAGACAATAATCTATTCACACATTGGGATTTGTGAAGCGTATTGGTTTCCATTAGCCTTATTGGTGGTTTCCTCTCCTTTTTTGACAATCTTCCTTATTGGCTGCTATTCAGAGGGTATATTTTGTGCACTACTTGCATCTGGTGCATGAAAAATATGCACATAGTCGTTGCTTCATGAAAATCCTATTCGTTTCAGCTCATCCTAATCATCAAGCTATTTCTTTGTACCTCGTGATGACTGATGAGATATGCCCTAATTCTCTCCTTTCAGTGGGTCTCCTTCCATCGACTTCAACTCATCTATTATGGAAATGAGACCTAGAGTTATATGAGTACCTAGAGGATTGTAGTCATTAGTGGCAGGTTCTCTCGTCATCGATAGTTGGGAATACATAAATTTCTCCTGATCAATGGATTCTTCAAGTGTTCGACCTCAACACCATTATTCACACTTGTAATAATGTACTCGATGCCTTGATACCTACTTTCATTATCGGTAGGTTGTCTCGCTTTTGTTAAAATTATACTTTAATGACCGATAATCAAACAAAGTCTCATTGTGTTCGACATCAACTCTTCTATTCACATGATGTAGACTTTCACCTTCAACAGATAGTGTAGAAGACCACTAGATTATAGTAGCAACATTCCTATTATGTTGTTGTCTTTCATTGGACCAGTACCTATATGACTTTAGCGATCATGGGAGATCGGATTGTACTCCATTGTATACAAATATATTCAGATTGATTTTGAGACTGGATTCCACTGGGCCTTGTTTGTGACTATGACAGCCTATGGCATGTGTCTACTTTGTATTTCCTAATTCATGGAAATGAACAACTATTTGGTATATTTCCACATGGATCTACAGTGTAATTTAGATTGGAAGCCAAGTGTACAAAGTCATTATGGATTGTAATATTATCATGAATAACTAGCACTTCCAATTAATTCTCCATCACTCCACTTCTGGGAATTATAATGTATTTCGTCCATTGCATATACTCTTATGACCTCACACATTAGGGGACATCTATTATAACAAATTTTTCCTCTCCCCATGCAACTTGCTTGGATGGCCTTTCAATTTCCCTATGCAGACTTGAAGTCCCCTTTTTAACCTTTCAGAGCCAAAAAAACACATTTTCCCACATATACACACCCTACCAGTTAGACAACAAGTGTATACGCAGATTTCTCCACTACATCCTGCGCACATCGGGTTTGGTGCTCAAAAATACAAATTATGTCAGGTTTCCATGTCACGTCATGAGATCCATGATCCTTGACCTTCCATATACTGGAAACGCTCCAACTCAGCCCTTCAGTTCCATTTGAAGGCTATAAATTGAGCCATATCCAAGTCCTGGAAAAGGAGAGAATTCAACTTTTGAGAGAAAATATACTCTGGAGAAATTTCACTTCACATTGAGTCTACATCCCTTTATCCTTGAAAGTCTAAGCTCATTGTTCAACCCCCAAGCTCTTCCTTATTTGAGATGAAGAACCTCATTATCTCCTTTATATGAGCTTGCCTTTGGTGGAGGATTGAAGTGGTGGAGGCCCAACTGGAGGGACTTAGTTTCTCGGTTCTGATATGTGTCATTGCAGAAGTTTGTCACCTACATACTTTTGTTGATTACTTTAATAGAAATACTCTTTTCTCGTCCAATTGATATCTTGCAAATATTTGAATTATTATTCCATGGGCGTATTTGTCATGTATGTTAATGGATTATGCTAACATTATATATTATCACCATATGCTTGAGTATCTTGGTTGTTGAGGTCAAGTTGCAGGTATAAATATTTGAGTTGTGTGCTTAATGATGGTCTTCATCGAACGTCTGGATGAGGTATGCTCTTGACCTTTTCTTGTTAGCATTTAATTTATATAGCATACTTGGGATTAGAGTTGATTTCTGCGTGTCATTACATTTTTTGTGGTTTACCCCATGCCATAGAGAGATTTTCCTCGTAACACCCCCAACATGACTAATAGAGGTTGGTTGCACATCTCGAACATGAATAACATAGGTTGGTGACAAGACTACAACATGACTTGCAGAGGTTGGTGACTTGATGCTAGTATGACTAGCAGTGACTGGAATTTTTCTCCCAGCATGACTCATAGAGGTTGGGTGTGTGCCCCCAACATGACTAGAAAAAGCTGGTGACAGGGCTCCAACATGACTTGCAGAGGTTTTTGACCTATCTCTAACACGACTCACATAGGTTAGTAGTTGATCTCCAACATGACTTGCAGAGGTTGGTGATGTTTGTCCAGTATGACTAGCAGTGACTAGATTCATGCCTCCAACATGACTTGCAGTGGTTGGTTTCTTGTCTTCAACATGACTCGCAAAGGTTGTTGACAAATCTCCAACATGACTAGCAGAGGTTGGGTTTTTTCTTCCAACATGACTAACATAGGCTGGTTGTTGAACTCTAGTATGACTTACAGGGACTAGGCTCTTGCCCCGAGCATGACTTGCAGAGGCTAGTGATAGGTCTCCAACATGACTAGCAGAGGTTGGTGACTTCTTTTCCTACTCTTCCTCTTCCTATTCCTTTTAGACTTCTTGTTACTAGTACCAAGACTTTCACCATAAGAGGGAGAAAAATAAGCAACATACTTTATCGGTGCAAAAGATAAAGGATCAGCATCCATTCGATGCCCATGACATAAAGTTCTTATCTGAGAAGCATCGAGAGCATTCAGGACATTTTGAGTGGTCCAAAACCAAACCAGTAGTCCTACATTGAACCCAAGATTGTTCAAAGTGGCCATCAAGGGGGCACCAACGTTTCCAAAGAAAGGAAAAGCACAAGAACCCCCTTGAGCAGGGGTCCCTTGGTTGGTATCCTCAAGAACTTTGGCCATATAGTTCTTATGCATAGGTTCGTCCCTCGTGAGATTGTTCATGTCCATAAAAGTCTCACACAATGATTTTGATGAACCAATGGTATAAAAACCCACGCCTTCTAGGAGGTGGATCCACACTTTCAAGAGAAATATCAGGGGTCCTTCCCGACTGGCGGAGGGGTTAGTCAACCTCCATGAACCAATGATTCAAAATAGGTGACACTAAAACAACCTAATGCCAACTACACAAAGCAACACTCCAATAAAAATCCCTAAGAGAAGCATCGCAAGTAAACAACTTTTCCAAATATTCACCCCAGATGGATGAGGTCCTGAGTCCAAAGCAATGAAAAAGTGGAAAGGGACCTTCCAAATGAAGGCACAAGTTGATTAAGTCTTGTGGACCAATGAACGAAAGAGTGAGAAGCAATTATTCCAACCTCCATTAACCAGCATTATCTGGTGCAAGTACCCACGCTTCCCGGGGCACCCTCAAACAATACTAAAAAGTGTGATACGAAATCTGCCCCAAGTACCACGACAAGTCCCCACAGTCACTTCTGATATCCCTAGGAAAATCCACTAAGGTTACCAACTCGCATTCAATGTCTGGGGGGTACAGTTGACAGTCGAGATCGAATGTATGGGTAGGGTAAAAAATCCTGAAGCTTCGAAATTGTCACCTCTCATGGAGGTAAAGGCACTAGAGAAACTCCCAATATACGATATCTTTACTACGCTTAGTCAAGCTTTGAAGGGGAAATCTCCTTGGCTCTCCTTCACACACCGTCATGTTTAGCTCTTGCGTTAGAGGAGGCTCTCGACTATACTTATACAATAGTTGGATTTGAGACGCTCTCTAGCTTAGAATCCTATGTTTTTTCAATGGCCTTGGAGAGTTATCTCTTCAATCATAATCCAAGACCCTAACCCTAAACTTATTTGCGAACACTAGAAACAAAGTCTAGTACATTTTAAGCTTAGCGTTCATTTTAATGGTTGTTTTTACTCAATGGGTATGGAAGTGCAATTGATGTTGTTTGAGACTCTTGCAAAAATGAAACTTATAATAACACTGGAAAATAAAACTTTACACTAATTCTTCAAATGAAAAAGAGTTTCACAAAGAAAATGCATGAACAATCCTTCAAACCTTTGAATGCAAATTTCTTCTTTCCTAATGAAAAATGAAAAATAGGCAAACAAAAAGATTCTCTTTCTTATTTTTCTTTTGAAATGATTTAAGGTGATAAGAAAACAAAATCCTAGGCTAACATATTTTTCTTTTTCAAATAACGATGCAAAACAATTCAAAGCAAGAAAGAGACCTAAGTAGCAAAAAAAATTAGTTTTTTTTTTTTTTTGT
>ML842035.1:25914-39291 GCA_009831015.1 Picea engelmannii
TGTGTAGAGGCTCCACACATTATCAATGTATTCTCTTTTTCTAAAGCTTATGGTATGATGGGCTGGTGAATTGGATATATAGCATATCCTTCTGAAGTCAAGGGCCTTGGAGCACAACTGCTTCAATCATTGGACAAAAGCTTGCTCTGTATTCATTGGAGATTGGCCCTGAATAGGTTAAGGAAAGGGTTTAAAAAAAAAGATATAATTTGGATGCACTGTCACCTCTTGGTGCAAATACTGTAAAGGGTAGACAAGGAGTAATTTATCTCTGGAGCAAAGTTACCAACTGTTGCTTCTGATGATGTTGAAGTTGTTAAATGGCAAAAGACATGGGGTTATTGTTATCCCCGGTGGTGCTAGTGGAGGACCAGGGTATGTTTGTGTTTTATTTGGGAATGCTTTCGGAAATATTATTCAAGATGTGAAACTTGTTAAGATCATCATTTACTTCAGTTTCTGGGGTTATTGGGCAATATGAAAAATGCCAAGATAAGTTTGACTCTGAACAAGCTAAACAGAGTACTCTGCGATTTGAGGAGGAATCTCTAAAGCTGGACCTTTCCTTGACAGAATAGTTGGCGTCCTCTTCCACTTCATAAATCCGTGCATGTGTAACGCAGGGGGGAAACTGTTTGTTTGAATCATTGAAATAGCTGGCATCAAGCATTTAAATTCATGCATAACGCAAGGAAGAAAATCGTGGCATGATTGACTGTGTAAAACGTGTCTCATCCTCCGGTGATATTGTTAAAACCGTTTTATAACTTCTTGGGCGCAAAGCCATGCAGTGTGGATTGCCCACAGGTGGAACGAGCTCAAAATGAGATTTCTACGTTGCAACCTCTAGATAAAAGGGGACATCTCATTAGCAGTGAAGAATATGCTCAATTTTTTGTTCCCAGGTTTCTTGCATTCGGGTGGGACAACATCTCTGGATCCTATTGTAATGTAACCATTTTCATACATTGGTTATCTTGATGGGCAGGAGCCAAAAATGTAACCGATCCACATTCTATATAAGAGCTCATCCCGAACAGTCATGGCATATAAGAAAGGATGTAGAGAAATATGTAGAGAGATCTGAAACACTGCTATGCTTGAGAAATAGGAGAGACGGAGCATAGATTCAGGAGAAGAATGGAAGAATGGAAATCTCTAGGCACTTGTACTGTTCTCATTTTTCAATAAAATAGTGAGAGTTTCATCAGCACGATTTATGTTTTGTTGTAGGGTTTTCATTAACACGATTTCCTGTATTGCCATTTTGCTGTAAGCTATTTTATTTCCCAGTATGCGTTGATTGAGAGAACGGCCTGTTGACAGAGAAGGCAGGGCCCCCTTCGATGGAAACAGAGTTGTGTAGATTGAATTTACAATAGACATTATCTTTCAGCCGTTTTCTCATTGATTTCGTGGAAATAGCATTCCATTTGATTGCAACAGAGGGTTAGCATTCCAAGATTTAAGTTTAATGTTATCTTTTCAACCATCGATTTCATTTTTCAGTTTTCATGTTCAGTCTGCTTAACATTCAGGAGCTATCCTGGATGTCTCATGAGATAGAGAAGTTTCCCTTGATGACAATAGAGGGTTTTGATTACAGTAGAGGTTTTATCTTTTACATGCATACACAGAACAGTACCGGTTAGTACAGAGTAGTACAGAGCAAAGTAAGGTACAGTAGCTCCTTCCAGCAAGTTTCGTTTAGCAGTTCAGGGATTAGTTTGGCATCCTTTAAACCCCCTCTTCAGCCCTGCATTTCCTGTGCTGGTTCCTCTAAGTCTACCTTCTTGGGTTGACAATTAAATGTTGATTTACATGGTATATCTGCAGCTCGACACTTCCCTCCTGCTGAAATCTATGAAATGACTAAGTGTTCCTCTACAGAACTCGTCTTTCTGAGCGCAAACTTGCAATGCCTGTTTAAAACACTTCACGACACAAACTCTTTGTGCTTCTCTTAGTGATTACTCGAAGGTTCTATACCTCCTAATCTTTTCCCAACTCTGAATTTTTCAGAGAACCTTGCACGCACTCCTTGCGGCAGACATTCAACAACTTCCAAGTGTTGAATCCTCGACTCTGGGCACACCTGCAGCAGCAGTCCTTCAAACTCTTTTCTCAAGTTCGCAACCCTAAAACTTTTCTTAGCCTATGCACTCCTTGCACGGCTCTTGTGCCTATCTGCACTTTTGAATGAACGAGAACAAAATCTACCTATCTGAACCCTCTGTCAACGCACTCCTTGCAGACGATTCGACTGCACTCCTTGCAGGAACTCTCGGTTCAAATAGAGAAACAATTGAAACTCATTCCTTCTTCCTTTTAGACTTCAAACTCAAACATGAAATCATATACAGAGCACATAAATAAAATGTATAACAGGAAGCAAACATTCATGAGCATATCATTCAGCATCAATACACAGAGAATAACACAAACCATGAATTTGAATCAACTTCTTTCTTTTAATCCAAATATCTTTACATGGGTATTCTTACAGTTCTCTGCATGCTCTTGCTCAAATGCTTCATCTAACTAACTTACAATACACAATGAGGGTGTCTATATCTCGTTTCCCTCTTGCGCTCTAAAAATGTCTAATCTAGAATTAAATTCCATCTACCTGCATTAACTACTTTAAATGCCTTCTACCTACTAAGGACGAGAGATAAAGGCTCAAGGTCCATTTACATTATGCAAGTGTGCTTCATCTTAATGACTTCATTTAAGATCGCACATCAATTTCAAAGTGTTTTCAAAATTTGCGTTGGCACTTGTCTAGCTGTCTCTTGCTCCCGCGCTGGCTCGCTTGATGTCGGTGATGCTCCTGCATCAACATGTCAGCTCCTCGTGCTGCCACATCACCTTGCTGATGTCATCGTGATGTATTAATGACATCATCGTTGACTTTAAGCAATTGACTTTGATTTTGACTTTGACTATTTTTTGCTTGTTTAGCTCGATCTTTAGATTGCAATAACTTCTCCATACAGTGTCCATTTTCATAAAAAAAAAATATATGGCCAGAATCGACATGACGAGCTCAATGCAATGGCAATGGTTTCATCTGATTCCAAGAACTTTGATTTGTAGGCCTTCTTGGATCCATTTTGGATCAGTCTTGAAGGGAATGTCATGTAATTAAATGAAAGTCAATAAATCTAGGTGGCCTAGGAAATTAATGAAATGTTCAAACATGTTAGAATAAAGTATTAATTAATCATTTATTTATAAATTTAGAAATATAACAAGAATCTAAGTCTAGTCAAAGCCTAAGTTCAAGTACAAGTCTAAGATAAAAGAGACTAAAGTAAAAATTAAATAATACTAAGGGAGTTGGTATTTAATAAACTTTAGGAAAAGAGGGAAAATGAATTTAAAGATTTAGGAAATGCACATGTGTGCATGAAAATAATAAAAGAGATTTTTAAAATAGAAAGAAATTAAAACATGAGAGAATAAGTGTAGACATAGAATGATATCTTGAGTCAATCTACCACTATGTCTAACTAAAAGAAGACTCATAAACCAACTCAAACTAAGATCTAGTTAGGGGACTCTAATTAAATGGGAATTTGGGGAACTAAGAGACATCTAAGAGAAAAAATAACAACAAATTGGGGAATGTGTGGGAATTTGGATTTTAAATAAAAGAAAAAGAGGAATTACATGTGCGACCTTGGGAGAGTGTGACACACGTGTTGAGTGAATAATAATTTAATTTAATTATTAAAAATGATTTAGTTGTGCATGGGGACAAGTGTCATTGAAAAATAATTCTATAAAAGAAATGGAGGAGAAATGAAAAGGGGATGACTTTTTGTTAGTACTATTATGATGCCAAAATTTTGTGGATTGTGTTTTATTTGTGAGACTTGGGATACCAGCCTTGTGGAAAGAGTGGAAGCTCTTCCTTGCGAGGCAAGATTTGGAGCTATTGTTTTCTAGTTTCTTGTGTGTGGCCCCTTTGTGGCTCAGGGGGCTAAGGGAAAGAAGAGTACCCCTATCATTGGTTGGGAGGTACTGATGCAGTCTTTGTATTGGCAAGCGGAATCAAGAAGTTAAGTGCAAGGCTGATAGTTGTAATTCATCTTCAACGGTCAAAAATATTCTTGTGCGCTTACAAGAACAAATGTTATTCATGAATGAGTTATTGTTGTAAAATATTTTTTTTGTTCTACGCTTCTATAGGTGTAATTCATATATGTAAAAGAAAAAATTGCAAATCGATTCCTTGCATGGATAAATTGAAGATTTTCCATTATCTAAATTTTTTTTTCTACTAGTTTTTCATCTCTCCTTCTTAATTTAAAATGTAGCACTTAGTTTAGACTATTTCCAACTCCATCTAGAATCATTGGAAGAAGATCACATAAAGCTTACCACGAATGGAATTTGCACAAACTTTCCAAAAAAAATAAAAAAAAAATCTAAGATCTCAAAAGAATTCATTCACAAAGTAAATCACTGCTAGTGAAAACTAAGTTCATGTTCTTACTTTTAGAGTTGGAAAAGAAGATCTTATAAATTAAATCTAGCGCCGAATTTAGATTGCGTTTGGGCCATTCAAACTCTAGAGGTTTAAACAAGTTAATTCTGGAGATAGTTTAGGGCAATTGATATACCCATTCTTTAATTACAATGAATCACCCAGATTTAATATTGTGTGTAATTAAACTATTATGTATATAAATCATATATTGTATTTTCAATCTTGAAAGCAACCTTCAAAAGAATGCAACAAAAAGAAGAAAATTTAAGAGTATTTAGACTTGTATATAAGGGATAAATTTCAAGGGAAACTTCAAAGTTTTATGCGTAGATTTAGAAACACTTAATTATAATATTCTTACCTCTTTTGATGGAGATTTTATGAATTAACATTATATGTATGAGTATGATTTAAGAGGGACAATACGGGTCATATATTTGAAGTTGAAGGAATCATAATGTTGTTATATCCTTAATGCAAATGATCTTTTTAATTTATGATAAATTAAAATTTATATTGGAATGTTATTCTATGGTTACCATATTAATAATTGATAAAAAACAAAAAATTACCCCAAGTTATCATAATCAATGTTTTTGCATATCCTTGGTACGTGTTGAGAAGGGATTGTTACAAATTTGCAACTCATTAGTGTTCAAGCTTCAACCTATAGAGGACTACAATCCTCCTGAACTCCTCCCTTCCACTTTCACTACATAGTTTTACTCTACAATCTTATTCATGTGACTTTGTCTTAGGTACCATATACTCAGATATCTCCTTGAGTCACACTTTCATTCTTCAATCTTATGAGTTTATATATCCTTCATCACTGAACCATTGTGTCTTTTAATAATGAACCATTGTACCCTTTCATTAACATAAATTTGTTTTAATTTATTCCTTTATTAATTTTAAGTAATCAAATGACTTTGATTTTTTGTCAATATATTTTTAATAGGAAACTATATTTAAGAATTAGATTCTCAAATGGTACTGGTAGGTAGGATCTTTATCTTCTACTTTTAAAAGTTTATGAGTTTTGCATGGATATTAAGTTTATCCTATTCTTACATATGCCTCTATCATGCTCTTAGTATCTTTGTGACCGCAATGGTGAACAAGCTTATTAACCTCTATCGATTACAGTAATGGTGTTCTTCTTGGGTTTCCTACAAGAAACAAAGTTAATCCCAGGCGCTTTATATTTCCTTTATGTGACCTTGGGTTATGATTAAGTCTCTATTACAAAAGGTGCTTGTTGAACCTTTGGAGCTGAGTCTCCATTTGTGAACCCCTTTCTTCTATGTGACCAAAACCCATGACCAAACTCAATTTCAAACAGGTGTTTATCCGGTGATTTCAACATTATCTTGGATCAACGGTCAGGAATTAATCTAACGGTGATATCTATGGTCCACACTCTTTCAACATAGTGGAGTGTTAACACTTGGCCACTGTGCACTTTCAATCCTCTAGCGACACATCATCAATTTTATAGACGGTCCAGATTAATAACACAACACCTCCTTAGAATTAACTATCATGCAACTTGTGGTGCACGATTTATTCTCCGTCATGGATCTGTGTCCTCAATGGATGGTTAGATATTCACTTCCTCGCATCTCTAGAAGACTTTGAACCTTTTCATACCTTGGAGATCGACGATAATTATTTAATCAATCATTGAGTGGACGATTCTCATTTATTTTAAACATGGACTTAGAATTTTTATGTGATGGGTTCACAGACTCTCAAACTTGCAGACTCACATGTCTTCTCGAGTGTCATCAAAATGAATGCTCAGCTTCCGTTACCTCCATAATGATCCATGCTTAGATATTTTTAAGTGATATCGATAGAATATGATACTTAGTCATTTTTTGGTTGCTCAGTGGACTCCCGGAAAGAGATCCAAGATGTCTAATCTTGATTTCATTTTGATCCAATGATCAACATTGTTTCTTCTTTATTTACCATACGATCGTTCTCTTATTTTGATCCAACGATCAACATTGTTCTTCATTCTTTACTGTCAATTTTTGCAACTGGTATAGCCAGATACTTTTCTGGATGATAAATCCATATTAACCCTTTTTGACATCAATGAAAAAATAACACCATGTCCAACAGGGTAGACAATGAAATATGAAATGTGAAAGGATAAATAGGTAAAGTGTAAGAAAATGAAGGAATGGTAAAAATATTCAACAGTTTCATGTGCATGAATTCCCAAGTTAGATGAATACCTATAAATAGAAATTGCGTACCCAACCTTACCTTCTCTTGGTGGATGATGGTCTAAGAGAAAAATGTTGAACTCTAGCTCGCATGATGTGTGCTAATATGAGAAAAAAATGTTAAGCTTTGGTGTGCTCATATGAGTGGAAAATACTTTGGTTGTAACCTAACTGCAGGATGTGGAAAGGAAGATGTTGATCATTTTGGACTTCGTGTAGGTTTTTCTTTATTTTGTGATGATCTATTGTTGGAAAATTTTATTGATGATGTTGATCTGAAATTGAAGGTATGAAGAGTACTAGTGCTAGAGAAGATAATTAGATGTTGATGTTGGAGACAAATTTGAATATACTATTTTTTATTGAATTTTTCTACAGAAAATGCTAAAAATTTGATATTTATTCATGCTTGAAAACTTGTAAAATTTAAAAATGTTGTAAATCATGGCTGATAGGTGGATGAGAATCTCATGCTAATTTGAAATCATCTCAAAGATGTGATATAGTCTTAGGATGCGTGAAACCATTCAAAATTCTGGTAATTTTTATCAAATCAGTTTTAAAACATGCCCATGCATCCCTTATCAAGCACTTTCTACAAATTGCGTTCATCTAAAACTCAATTATTTGCACGGGGCACAAAATCCATGTCTCCAAATTTCTTAGTTTATCTTTAGTTATTTACAAATGACGTGCAAAAAAATCCCTTGAAGCAGGCTGCTATAGGAATTTCAGTAATTTTACCAACAATTAGAGTCTCTGTAGTATCTTCCTCTAAGTGTAAAATTTGGTATTTTTATCATCTGGAAGGTATTGAAGTGTTCCTTGGACATGTACAACATCCTCCAAGTGACGAATATTCTTTTAGAAGTGTGCTCATATGAAAATTAAGAAGGGTGCTACTAGATTTTACTACAGGAAATCTGGAAATTATATAAAAATATGCTTCAAAAACATACCTGTCGATTCCTCATTATGCATTTTCTATAACTTTCATTCGCGTGTTACTCAGTTTGTCAACCGTTGAAAAAACCCACACCTTAGAATTTTTTAATTCATCCTCATATTCCTACAAATATCGTGCAAATATCATCACTAGGAATAGTCTACTACAGGAAATATGGTTGTAACAACACTTTCGGTAGCTGCATAAAATCAGTGTAATTTGAAAAAAGATGATTTACAAGTAAAAAATCAAAGAATATGCTTATGTTTTGCTACTATAAATATTGGATAGAGGCCTAACCTCTCTATGTCCCCCACACTCAAGATATTACATGTCCTCGTGCACATTAAGTAGGGGATTGAGTATCCTTCATGAATGTCTATGGAGATGGTTTCCAATGGGTTTTTGGAAACATATGAATGAGGATGAAGGCCAATAGGTTGTCGTCCCATAACAACAATGAAAATATTCCTCAGCCTCACCTTTCTATAAGGATAAGATATCCTCAAAATTCCTTTCCTATTAAATGCATAGATCTAATAAATTTGCAGGCTATGGAGTTCTTCTTCTTCGTGGATTAAAGTATACACAAGTGAAAGATTGAGAATATGTTGACTAAATATTGAACTTGAATCTTGGAGTTTTCTATTCGACATTAATGAACATGCATAAATACAAATTGGCATACCTTTTGTGTACAACTTTGAACACTTTCCATTTAAGGAAATTGCAGAGCTTTGGACCTTTGGTGATATGGTATATGGAGGTGCAGAGGATAGGTACAATTCCATATTTATGATAAAAATAGGACATTCCTTAGCATGCACTTTTATAAATTTGTTCATGCTTTATTATGAGCTCCAAAAGTGATTTGAGCCTTTATTTTGGATCTACTAGTTCCATTATGGGTAAGTTCGATAAAAGGCCCATATACACCAAACTGTAGTCTCATCAATAGATGGTATGAATCATTTATAGCCAAAGCTAGTACAAAATTAACATTCTCCTTATTGTGATTAGAGCCTAAAAAAATGAGCTTGACAAGATATGAATGGTTGATTGATGTCCAATAACACTTTGACCATCCTGATGAGTAACTAGTATAGAAATAATCTCAAGAGCTTCATCAACCATTCTTATGTTTTAATCAATAAGCAACTCCAATAGTAGTGGCACAACCCTAAATCTAACATCCGTGGCTTTGTTTTATTGACACAAAAAAATGAAAAAGAGAAGCTGCAACATCTGTCATCCTTTTTCCATCTTAAATTTCCATCATGAAGTAGATCCACCAAAGTCGAGATAGCTCTTGATGCTCCAATTTTCACCTTGTTTTCATCTATTACAGAAAAGATAAACAGGGTTGTTGCAGAATTTTGCCTTGCCTCCATATTGCCATGTTTTAGCAGCTTTGTAAGAGGGTGGATAGCTCCTAGTTAAACAATCAAACCTTTATTGCTTTCATGAATAGACAAGTTTAGAAGTCAATGAACATCATGATTCTAGGTATTTGTTTCAATTGAGGACAACATCCTCACTAATGGAGGTACAATTATAGCCTCTGTAATAAAAATATTGGTATCTTCATTTCTCTTAGCAAGCGATCAAAGTTCTCCTGCAACAAATCTTTTCACATCGACTTGTGGGAAAGAGATATTTTGAAACAAATTGGTAGTGGAAAAATCCCCCTATAACTATACCAGGGTTCTAAACGTGTTTATTCCTTTCATGAATAGACAAGTTTAGAAGTTAATTCATCATGATCCTAGGTCTTTGTGTCAATTAAGGACAACATATTCACTAATGGAGGTACAATTATAGCCTCTGTAATAAAAATATTGGTATCTTCATTTCTCTTAGCAAGCGATAAAAGTTCTCTTGCAACAAATGTTTGCACATCAACTTGTGGGAAAGAGATATTTTGAAACAAAATTGCTAGCGGGAAAATCCCCCTATAACTATACCAGGGTTCTAAGTATAGACAGAGAAATGACTCGCTAAAAGTCAATCTAATTCCTAAACTACCCAAAAAATTCCACACAGATGAACAAAAGTGATAGAAGAGTAAGTCAGAAACAATACATGTGGTCCAAACATTTGATGTTGACCTCCTCGAGCTTTGTCACTTCCTTGGATGATGGTCTCCTCCCAAAGCTGACTTGCATCAATGCTTAGGAAAAAAAGGATACAAAAATTCTATCTATACTCATCAATTAGGGTCAGATATCATTCATTATTCATAAGACAAATAAAAGACACAAAGATATCATTTGGCATAGGGAAACAAATTATTTTATTCAATATTCAAGGATTGTAAATTATAACCTTTGCAGGTTGACACTCTGTGAACCTGATCCAGGATCCTCTTAACTTTGCTCCAAGTGTACCTTCCAAATGCCTTCTCTCACAATCTATTGATCATTCCAATGGAAGGGAAGGGATTGTATGGAATAAAAGGGCTAGAGAGGGAATGTTGAGGGAAGAACTAAAAAAGGGTTGCAAATGCTTGGGCAAGGAGGGAGAGGGAATTTGGGCATAGCTTCACCATTCTAATGCTTGATTGTGGAATGAGACCCCAATACCTCCTTTTATATGACCAAAGGATATTTATTCGGCTTGGGGATGGTCTATAGTAGGTGAAATGGTTGGAAACCACCAATAGCCCGTTAATTCCACCGAATTCCTTGCAACTTTTTATTTTTTTCAAATTTTGGAGGTATACGCAGATTGTTTAGTGTGTAATTAGAATATGTACCCAGGTTTTCTATCATGCAACAAGCATATGTATGCGATCAGTAATGCAACAGGGTGCGTACATGATCCAAAAAATGGTTTTTTAAATAGAGTTCCTCAACAATGATTTCGCAAATTATGCAAGTAGGAAGGCCAATGCCATGTATGCATAGGTAGGGAATTTTAGGGCTATAATAGATTCCCCCTAATGTATAAGGTCAGAGGATAAACTGATGGTCGAAATACATGATAATATATTTACCATCACAAAGTCGAGTGAGCCCGGAACTAGAGTTTGGGAGGTGCCATCTGCAAAACAAAAATTGTCTCTCCAAGGCGGGCATACCCATGCTCGAGATGATCTAAATCATGGTTTCCAATCAAGTACACTACATATCCATGTCATGTAAATGTATAAAGTGTAGCCATGATAAATACAAAACGGATCTGCATCTACAAATCAGTCAAAGATATATAAGTACAATATGAATCTTTAAGAAGCTAGTGACACCTGCGGTAGGAGATGAAGACTTCAGAGCTCAAGAAACAACTTCAAGATATTCAAAAATCAGGTAGGAGTACAATGGGAGTGTAATACTCACTCCTCTGAGGTCTTCAACAAACCGCTGGGAAAAGACTATAGGATCTCGATGATCAGGCAGAGAACTTTGTCAATTTGGAATCTGGACTTAACTGGACTCACGGGATGGTCGACTCATGGAAGTCAAGAGACAAACTGTAGAATGGTCAACTTAGGTTGGGTAAAAATTCCCTTGGACAAAAGCACGAAAGATGATCAAACTCAGGAAGCATAACATTGACATATGTCTATGATGCAAGAGGCACTGCAAACTCTCCATATGTTTGGAAGAGTAACAAAACGGAGGAGGACACAACTCTATGTAGCGATAACAACTTCCTAAGGTCATACTAGATCCTAATGCTTGATGAAAAAATGAAAGGATTTGCTTTTTCCAAGGGTGACTATATTTGTTGCTGAAAAAGAATGTATATTTCCCCTCCCCTCTTTTTGGAATATTTGATTATTTTGTCTTTTTCAATTTTTTAACGAGCTTGAAAAAGAATAAAATAATGTTATGTTACAAAGGAGAAATGAGTGTCACGAGCAATCAAACTAGTTCCAAGAAGATGGAACAAACTGATTCTCAAGGTAAGGAGACATGTGCAGGATAAGGAAAATTCCTCCATGGGTCAAGGTGTCAGATCACAGAGGAAAAAAATGTTGCAAGGATTGCGTATAAGGAATGCTTCAAAGGTTCAATTGAGAGCAACATGGAGCTTAAATTAGGGAAAAGACACAAAGATGAGACCTGCAATGCGATTAAGCATGACACAACACGACTCCTTCCATGTAAATTTTACAATCCCAAAGAAGGTAATCTTGGTGGTTTTTCACATTTAGAGAGTCTGAAAAAACATTAAATAAGACTCCAGGGAGTACCTTTTTCACAGTTATTCCAACCAACTCGAAAAAGGGTTAAAATTGCACCGAAAATATGTATTTTCAAAACCATTTTAACGAATGTGACAAAGACAAGATCACTCGGCTATATTTTCAATTTTAAGAAGTCTGAAAAGAGATTAAATATGGACTCACAGCCTTTTTCTAGGTTTAAACTCCTTATCTCGAAAAAGTATAAAATTAATTGAGGAGAACTCTCCCGGTGAGACGAATCTCCCGAGGCGTACCTTTTTCCACAATAATCTACTGACTGGAAAAAGGGTTAAAATCATGCCAGTAGATGTTCTTTTGGACCAAATTAACGAGTGTGAAGGAACAAGGTCACTTGATGATATTTTCAATTTTAGGGAGTCTGAAAATAGCTTAACTATGGACTTCGGGGGGGTTCCTTTTTCGTAAGTAATCTCTAAGGCCCGAAAAAGGTGATAAACCAAAACCAAGGAGAATGTTCTTTTTTTGAAAATTTAGTCCCTCGGGCCTAAAAAAGGGTTAAACTTACACTTGAGAATACTCTTCTAGCGAACCAAAGTTCCTATAGCATACCTTTATTCGTAAAATTATCAATCCATACCAAAAAGGGGTAAACTACCACTGGACAGATGTGCCTTCAAATTTTAGTTTGGCGAGCATGAAGGGAAACAAGATCGGTCAACAATATTTTCAATTTTAGAGAGTTTGAAAAGGGCTTAAAGAAGACTCCAGGGGGCTACTTTTCTCAAGTAATCCAGATGAGATTGAAAAGCATAAATATAGTCTCGTCGGATGTTTCTTTCAAATTTTAAAGTGAGCTTGAAAGACAATAAAAAGTGTTCATTAGGGAGTCCCGAGGGTAAGGCCAAGAATGATGATTAGAAAAAAGAAAGAGGCTTTGATATGTAATCATGATGGGACCAATCAAGGACTCCCAATACTATAGTAAAAAATGACAGCATGCACACCAAAATAAAACAAAGGATCTACCTAGGGCATCCATGTAGAGGTAGGATCTACCACCTAATTACAACACTTCAAAACTAGGAAAGAAAGTTTTGTGTCGCACTTCGGTGGGGTTGATCCTATGGCAAAGAGAAAAAGACAACGAGATCGAGAAAGTGAGAGTGAAATCCTAACTAATATGCAAAATTTGGAAAAAATGACTTTTACCAGGGGATGACGAAAATGTAACCAATCCCAAAAATAATCACCAAACTGAAAGGAGACAAGTACTGGAATGACGAATAGATAACTCAGAAGCAAACTCGATTAATAACCAAGCCA
Organism: Picea engelmannii; assembly: GCA_009831015.1. Classification (NCBI taxonomy): domain Eukaryota; kingdom Viridiplantae; phylum Streptophyta; class Pinopsida; order Pinales; family Pinaceae; genus Picea; species Picea engelmannii. The sequence goes on from ML842035.1 coordinate 39,072, forward strand.
GGAAAAGTGAAAAAATGGACCAAGAAGGGGAAAAGGGGCCAAAAAGTCTATAAATAGAGGTAGACAACTCATTTTCACCATTGCAAACTGGAAATTAACAAAAAATTCAAAAAACCCCTTCGTCAAAAAAGTGAATTTTGGGAGCTACGGTGGACGAAAACCCCCCCTATTTGGACCAAGTACAAAACTCTTCCTCTTACATTTCCATTCTTCCTTTTTT
>ML842035.1:41211-56032 GCA_009831015.1 Picea engelmannii
AATATTTATAAATAGATGAAATAAATTAAACTACAACCATTCAATCAAGAAGTTTTGCAGAAAAATACTTACAAATCATCAAGAAAATAGCATGCAAAGCCTAGTTGTAAACCTTCCTTCAATAAAAACACCATAAATTGCCAAAAATCTCCTCCTCAAACAAGTGCACCTTCCTCAAATAAGCTAATAACCCTAATAGGACGCAAAAATCAGACCTCACTAGGAGGGTCAGTGATGAGTTATGTCAAAATGAGAGTACAAACCCTCAATATATAGTGTATCAATGACCTTGATTAATTTTAGGTCATAAAAATGGCCGACAAGACAAGAATACTATTTTTACATTAAATTTTCAAATTAAAACCCTAAACGAGATGTAATAAAGGTAAAATCCCCTTCAAGGGAGGTGCTATCCCCTTTTAGGGAAGATGAGACATCTAGGAGAAAAACGTTAGCCCCATAGAGGCCTCTCCAACATGCCACACATACCACTGTTGCCCAGTCTGCCTCCAAAAATGACCATGAAGTTGGATGACATCATGGTAAGGATGGGGATGCTATGAGCCTTCCAAGGCCAAGGTTTCACTGAAAAGGGGTCATTCCCCTTAGGCCAGGCTCTGCCAAAGTGCCTCTAGTGAAACGTCCTCTTCTTCTCTAGTGAAAAACCTCGATCAAACACTGTCTTGTCTCTGCCCTTCTAACGAGGTCTCAACAACCATCTGATGGGCTCTTTAGCCCCATGGAGGTCTGAACTAATCGTCTCCCCATGTGTACCGGTCCAAATGGTACCTGTCCGTCGGGCATGGTCCTGTACATCAAAAACTACACCCTCCATGGGCTCATTAGTCATAAGGATCATAGCAATGTCAATCACATTTCATCATTAATATTATCAAACATATGCATAAAAACCCTAATATATCGTTGAACAGCTCAAAGACATTACAAAAACCTACAATACAAGATCGAATAAAAGGACAAGACATCTTATTGGGCTAGTGTCCACAAGAGAAGGGAAGTTCCTAGAAAGGTTTCATCCAAGCCATGTAAACAAGGTGATGTCTCTAGGGGATGTCTAGACAAGTGGGTAGAGTGAGAGATAGGGATGCATAATGTTATCTGTGGGTGCCTTTGTAGAAGGAAAGTTGTACCCGTCATGGATGTAATTTTTTCCAAGCCCGTTCTTGCCTTTATTCTTTCTTTATTTTCTTTTTCTTCTTCTTTTTCTTTTTATTCAATGTCTAACCGGAGGACACTACCTTGGCACGATGACCAGAGTTGATAGTGTTACCCACAAGTACTTTCACAGGGATGAGAATGTCGGCTCGTGATGAGATCCCCTTTCCCTTGGCCATGCAACCAAAGGTCACTGCCCTGGCATGGTAACTAGATAGTGGCAATGTCATACTGTTAGGTACCCATGAACCTAATATGTTGGCTTGTGATGAGACCCCCTATCCTCTTGGCTAGGTCTTGTTTATTATTTTTTGGGTCCCTCTTGTTTCTTGATGAGAGGATTTTTATTTCCTTCTCGGGGATCCTTGAGCAAGGCATCTCGAGGTTTTATTTCTAGGATTTTATCTTTTACCAGCTGCTTTTACCTTCTGGGCCTTTAGCCCCTTCTTCCCACAAGATAAGGTGCAACCTTACAAAAAGGTCAATCCAATGCCTGGACAAGGGGAATGGGATAAATGAGTGGGAGATAAGATGAAAAATTGGTGTTATTATGGGAGCGGATGATGGCTCTTCAGAAATCCCCTCGGTGGAAAACCAAAACCAAGAACAAAAATGTCATGAGTTAGAATATATATCTTACCATCGGAAATCTCAAAATCTAACTCATGGAGGCGGGTGGGAGGGATAAAACCCTGCCAAGTCCATCTCTGAGGAAATTACTCAATCCACTTCAGGAAAGGGTCAAGAAAATTCCAAGGTTCAGAACATTGACTCAAAAGGTCAGCACACTGGCTACCTAAGACGTTCTCATACTGTGAAGTCTGGGAAGGAATTGACAAACATGTATTAGACGACTGGAAAATTCTAAAGGTATAGTTGAAAAACTGAGAAGACACACTTAAGATTGTAATATTTAACCAACCCTTGGACTCTAGGGTTTGTCTAAGAGGAAAATATACATAAAAGATATACTTCCCAACTACACCTTTAATGGAAAATCAAGGTAAAGTAATAACAGGTGGTTGGAGTGAGATGTCATGAGAATCCTTCTTTAGGCAAACAATGTTCTTACTTGTATCAAAATTCGATCACAGTGGTGGTTGGCAATCATCTTCATGTAGAGAATCCAAGTGCTCAGAAGGGTACTCATCATAAATCTCAAGGTAAGACTGAAAATCATCAGGAGAACAAGGTACTAGGTCATCCTTGGTTTTTTGGAAAGTACGGGTGGAAATCTCATCTACTTGTTGCCACTAGTCAAAAGTAATTTGTTGTGATAATTGCAAGGGAAACACTTGGAAATGAATCTCAGTGTCATAGATGGGATCCAGGTCATAACCAACTATATCCCACCTACTTCTCCCAATATGTATGAACTCATCAATGCTATCAACAACGTGACTATTCATGTCATAACATGGAAGGTTTGAAACATTTGAAAACTCATTCCCCTCCTCCTCATTTCCTTCATTATAAAGTAAAGCATCATAAAAAACTAGGAGAGGAGGGAAACTTAATGTTTCTTCTTGTGCAGGGGCTTCAAGGACTTTGGCATTTTCAGCATGTGTTATTGTTTCATCCTCATGGATTGCTTCTTTGTTTTTAAGAGTACAGCAAGGAATATTTACTTCATTCATGGATTCCATTTCTCCTTCATTCTCTAAATCAAGGAACAAAGTATCATTGAAATCCTGAAAAGGGAAGCAACTAACCTCATCATCTTGTTGTTGTGCAGGTGAAAAAAGATTATGGACTGCTTCATTAGGAGGAGCAACACATGTTGATTTTTTATTGTCTTGTTCAGGTTTTAGCTCCTTTGCTGCGTTTTCAATGATCCCTTTCTCTTGGAAAACCTCATCAAGAGATTTCCTCTTAGTATTCTATTGGTCAATAACTTGTTTCCCTTCTTCTTGAAAATCAACAGTAGAAGTTTCAAGGGAAACCAACTTCTCCAAATTGAGAGTACTTGAGGTATCTTCATAATCATTTATTTCACTTCCTAGGGAATTTTTTTTTTTTTTATTTTGGACAAGAAGATGTTTTCCTCAAATTGTAAGGCCATGTCACCAGCTTCATGGAGTGTCTTTGGATTCTTTTTACTCAGGAGAAACCCCAAATGCACCAAGAGTGCATTGGTAAAGAGATACACAAGGTCATTGTCCTCGGGGTAATGGCCCCTAGGAAGTTGGTACAACAAACCCTCAAATCTATTTTGGAAGTTCCAAACAATCTCATTTTTAGCTTTTTTTTCATACTGGAGTCTTTTTAGCAATGTTTGGATCTCTTCCAATTTTATGCCCCATTCTTTGAGAAATACTTCTTCTAGCTAGTTCATGGAGGTGATGCTAGCATCGGGAAGATCATCATACCATTTTTTAGCATTCTCGTGAAGAGTGGTGGGAAAAAATTTCATCACTACATCTTCGACATCATCATCGATGGGATGGAGTCCAAAATAGGAATAAAAGTCATTCATATGAAAGTCAGCTCTTTAACCATTGCTACTAGTGAATCTAGGGAGCCATCTTCCTTCTATTAGGGGCATTTTTCGTGGGTATCCTGGTATTTTGCTCAGGTCTAAAGGCTTGTAATTCCCGGGATCCCATTGTGAAGTCATTGTTGGCTTCGTCATCAGTGGAGTCGCCAGATAGTTTTCTTGAAACTATCAAATAAATAGGGAAAACACCCTAGTGGAGTCACAAGGTAAGCTTGTGGGATAAGGCTATGAGGCAAGGCTTACCGAAAATATTTTTCGTCTGAGGGGAATTGACTCAGTGTTCCCTGACAACGGCGCCAAAATGTTATCGCACAGTTTGTAGCTAGGTCAAGTGGCTATGAGGTAGAAGGCCAAACTGGCGTAATAGGAACCTATCTCACCCAATGTCACCATGATGGGGAGGTTATTTCTATTTAGGGAGGTTAGGCCCAAGGGAGACGTCCCCGGTAACCTGGATTTTTGAAGAGGCAAAGATTTTAAAAATGAAAGTAAAGTCCCCCCTTCACAGGTCACCACCCAAAAATATAGTCCAGCTAAACAACCAATAATGAAGTGTATGCCCAAAGAAGAACACCTGCCCAAAACAAAGAAAACCAATATATATGCAAGATACGATTCAATGGGTTAGTACTTCAATAGACTATCTGATATCAATGTATAAGCAATTGCAACAATAAATATTGACGAAGTCAAATTTTGTTAATATAGCAATGAAATAATGTTACTTCACCAATAAATATCAAGATGATGTAGCAATCAATGTATCCAATCAATCCCTCATTCAATAAATGCTTTAAACACTATCCAATTGCTTAATAAATGAAATTTGTTGCGTTAAGATGAAATAACCAAGGGTGACGTCAGCCTTTTAGGGTTAGTAGTTAGTTAGGGTTTCAATTTATAAGAGGTTTTGAGAGTTGTTTAGTCACTTTCAATTCAACGTTGGAGGCTTAAGATTAGTGCCTAAGGGTTATGGAGTCAAAAAGGTGAAGGACACACAAGTTAAAGGGGATGAGATTCAAAGGACAAGAGGGAAAGGTTTCAAGGTGCTGCAATAGCAGAGCCTTAAAGACAAAACCATAGGGGAGAGAGGCTCACTCTGGTGTTTCTTAAGCAAGGCCTCGTGCTCTCTCCTTCTCGAAAAATATCTAGCTCAAAGATAAGTAAAATCAAGACAAGGGAGTTTAAAGAGGGAGAGTGTTGCTAAGGCAAGGCTCTTTCATCAAACCCTAAAAGAAAAATGGCCCTAGGTGTAGATAACCTAGGCATGGGATGTCCTCTTCCTCTTGAAGTTTAAAGGTATGGATAGCTTAAGGGAAGAAGAAAGAAAGTGTGTAGCAATGGATAGGCTCTATTCTTCTTCTTTAATCACTAAAAGGTTTTTCTATCAGGGGACATGAGAAAACGACCTACTTGTGTGTTTGTCCCCTAGAGTTTTGATTCAGCAATATTTATAAATAGATGCAAGAAATTAAACTACAACCATTCAATCAAGAAGTTTTGCAGAAAAATACTTACAAATCATCAAGAAAATAGCATGCAAAGCCTAGTTGTAAACCTTCCTTCAAGAAAAACACCATAAATTGCCAAAAATCTCCTCCTCAAACAAGTGCACCTTCCTCAAATCAGCCAATAACCCTAATAGGGCACAAAAATCAGACCTCATTAGGAGAGTCAGTGATAAGTTATGTCAAAATGAGAGTACAAACCCTCAATATATAGTGTATCAATTACTTTAATTAATTTTAGGTCATAAAAATGGTCGACAAGACCAGAATATTGTTTTTACATTAAATTGTCAAAGTAAAACCCTAAATGAGTTGTAATAAAGGTAAAATCCCCTTCAAGGGAGGCGCTAGCCCCTTTTAGGGCAAATGAGACATCCAGGAGCAAAACATTATCCCCCTAGGGGCCTCTCCAACATGCCACACATGCCACTACTGCCCAGTCTACCTCCAAAAATGACCATGAAGCTGGATGATGTCATGGTAAGGATGGGGACACTTTGAGCCTTCCAAGGCCAACGTTCCACTAAAAAGGGGTCATTCCCCTTAGGCCAGGCTCTGCCAAAGTGCCTCTAGTGAAACGTCCTCTTCTTCTTCGGTGAAAAACCTCGATCAAACACTATCTTGTCTCTGCCTCTCTGATGGGTTCTCAACAACCATTTGATGGGATTTTCAGCCCCATAGAGGTCCGAAATAATCATCTCCCCATGTGTACTGGTCCAAATGGTACCTTTCCATTAGGCATGTTCCTGCACATCAAAAACTAAGCCCTCTATGGGCTTATTAGTCATAGGGATCATAGCAATGTCAATCACATTTCATCATTAATATTATCAAACATATGCATAAAAACCCCGATATATCATTCAAAAGCTCAAAGACATTACAAAAACTTACAATACAAGACCAAAGAAAAGGATAAGACATCCTATTAGGCTAGTGTCCACAAGAGAAGGGAGGTTCCCAGGAAGGTTTCATCCAAGCCATGTAAATGTGGTGACGTGGCTAGGGGATGTCTAGACAAGTGGGTAGAGTGAGAGCCAGAGATGCATAATGTTATCTGTGGGTGCGTTTGTAGAAGGCAAGCTGTACCCGTCATGGATGCAATTTTTTCCAAGCCCGTTCTTGCCTTTATTCTTTTTTTATTTGATTTTTCTTCTTCTTTTTCTTTTTATTCAAGGTCTAACTAGAGGACACTGCCTTGGCATGGTGACCAGAGCTGACAGTGTTACCCACAAGTACTTTCACAGGGATGAGAAGGCCGACTCGTGATTAGACCCCCTTTCCCTTTTCCATGCAACCAAAGGTCACTGCCTTGGTGTGATAACTAGATAGTGGCAATGTCATAATGTTAGGTACCCATGAACCTAATAGGTTAGCTCAGAATGAGACCCCCTATCCTTTTGGATAGGTCTTGTTTATTATTTTTTGGGTCCCTCTTGTTTCTTGCTGAGAGGCTTTTTATTTCCTTCTTGGGGATCCCTAGGCGAGGCATATCGAGGTTTTATTTCTAGGCTTTCATCTTTTACCAGCTGTTTTTACCTTCTAGGCCTTTAGTCCCTTCCTCCCACAAGATAAGGTGCAACCCTACAAACAGTTCAATCTAATGCCCAAAGAAGGGGAATGGGATAAATGAGTGGGAGATAAGATGAAAAAGTGGTGGTATGATGGGAGCGGATGATGGCTCTTTAGAAATCCCCCCGGTGGCAAACCAAAACCCATGGGTACAGGCTTGATAGGACACCCTGTCAATCTCCCCAAACTTGGTCAAGTGGGTTAATGTAAGATCCAAGCAATCGTCAGAGATAAAAGGAGTCATATGCATATATCCAAAGGTTATAATGATCAAAAGTGACACATACCATGATACCTAGACCAATTACCTCATGGAGAAAGAGTTTTCTCTGATACAAGACCAAGATGATGGTGATGGATGTTGTTGCTACTAACAAGATGAATCTAATGAAAGAAGAAAAGTATGGGCCCTCCAGGGCCATGCTCAGGTCAATCCTTCTCTCTGTACTCCATGTCTAGGACCTGTGGGCCTCGAGACATGATCTCCTGGTTATCCCTAGAAATCGGGGATAACATGAGAGACACACAATTGTAAAAGGGTTGGTCTTCATGTACGCAGGTTGTCCAAGGACAACCCGCGTATGTACTTAGGTAGAGAAATAAACAGCCCACGTACATACGTGACTGTGTAATCAACAACCCGTGTAAACCTCCCTTTGTATTAAAAAAATAAAAATACAAGTATTAACTCCTCTCCATTTTTTTTATGTGATAGGATGTATGTTCACTGGAGGGAGAGAGAGCATGAGGAGCTTGGTATCTTGGTCGAGGAGGAACCTATGGCTATCGCTTCACTAAAACAATGTGGCTTATGGAAATTCTTCCAGTGTCCATTTATGAGGGAACAACAGAGGTTTCTTAACACTCTTATGGAGTATTGACATCCTGATGAAGAATATTTCATGCTGGAGGATTAATTAATGACCCCAACTATAGAGGAAATTTACTTTATGACTGAATTCTTGAGAAGAGGGGAACCGGTCAACTTGAGGAACTTTCCCCCATGGTCATTCAACATCGAGGACTATATCGGCATGTACTGAGAAGTTGGTACTGATAAAGTGGGTTCTCAAGTTCTGATTCATAATATCACCAACTTGTATCTACAGGTGATTCTACTCCTGATTGGGTGGATTATTGGATCTACAACACTCCATCAGGCCTCACGTGCACATATGCACTGTGCAGTTCAGTGTTTGGAGGAAACAATATTTGATTGGAGTACTACCATTCTAGTATGGATGAGGAGACATCTCACAAAATGTCGTAGGTGTACCAACAACAACTTCAAGTTTGGTACCCTTTTATGCTCCTTCTTCTTCGAGAGGGTGCCCAGTGTTAGTCCTAGAGAGATAGTATAGGGGCATATAGCCTCCTTCCCATCAATGAGCAGGTGGGCGGTTTTACTGCCTAGACAGGGTGGAGGAAGGATTGTAGAGGCCTTTGATGACAAATGTTTTGACTAGTTGGCAAGCCAGATTCCAGTTATAGAGGATTATCCCTATGTAGGTATCAACTTCCTCAGAGATCCAGACATGCCTCTGCCTCCCGGTGAAGAGCATAGACAGATAGGTAACATATGTTTTTGAAGTTATTAAATTTTTAATTTTAACATATATTATTTTTATGTGTGTGCCAAAGTACTTACATGTGTATCTATTATGTATAGATGTGGGACCTATTCAAACAACAAACTTTGCCAGGACTGGGTGTCATCCTTGACCCGAGGTAGTAGCAGCAGCAACAGCAGGACCAATAGCTGTGGGAGGAACCCCATCTGGAGAGGCTAATAGAGTCCTACGATGAGTAGAGAGGAACCTGACTTCTCTCACTCATGTCATTCCTATGGCGAAGATCAAGGATATCCCTCAGCAATTCAACCACATTTAGTAGGTGTTCCTCAGACTTGGTGTCTTGCGAATGTCGTTGTTCACTATAGTAGGGCCAATAGGCCTAGACCTTATATAGATTCGGACCACTTACGTGCCAAGGGAACTTTTTGTACTATGTATTTTGAGGGCTTCAACCTGATGATGTATATCAATGACGTTTGAGGATTTCATGCCCACTTTTGTACTCATGACACTATTTTGGACATATAATATATATATATATATATATATATATATATATATATATATACACATATTTTTATTTTATGGAAAAAAAAAATTTACAAATGTATTTACATGTGTATGTGTGTGCTTTTCTTTTTATATGTGAGCAAAATGCCAATCTAAAACTTGATTAAGTAGAGTATTTGTTAAATGATTAAATCTCCTAGGAACATGAATATACGTAATGTAATCAAAACATTGTTCTAAGAGACATACCCTAAGGAATCGTTGGTGAAGAGTGGGATCATAAACATGATAAACCCCATTTAAAAGGGACACAACCAATTCAACATCTAAGTAAACCTGGAGGCAAGAAATGCCATGTGACAAAGAATCACGTAGAAATTCTATCACTGCGTTGTACTCAACAACATTGTTGGTTTCTTCACCTAGAAAAATACCTTCTGAAGATAGCAACTGGCCTCCAGGTTGAAAATCACCCAAGCTACGAAAGCAAGCCTCCGAGTGTGTCGGCTAGCGCCATCTGCGAACCCAAAGTAAACCTCTAATTGACTTGAAATATACCATAGTGAAAAACAAGACATAAATAACTATACGTCCACAAGACAAAAAAACAAAAAACAAAATGTATAAGAGACTATACATATATACAACAAGCCACCCAGGTGACCGACCTGAGTATTACTTCTTAAGGTAGAGCCCATTTCTAGGCTCCACTAAAGAATTTCCATCAAAATCAACCAGATGGTAAGCGCCCTTCTCTAAGACCTCTTTCACAATGAAAGGTTCAAACCACATGGGTTTGAATTTTCCTGCCCCCGGGGGATCTTTGTCTTGATCATAGACCAGGACAAGATCTTTGATAGAAAATATGAGGGTGAATGGACTGATCGTACTAAAACTTGAATCATTTCTTATGCGCCTTGTTTTCCAAGAATGCATCATGATGTTTCTCATCAAGCTGCTTGAGATATAGAAGGCGTTCCTCAAGAGGTGAAGTGTTGGGAAGTAGCTCCACTTCCAACTTTAAAGAAGGGATATGACACTCAATGGGTAAGACTGATTCCAACCCGTATACGAGTTGAAAAGGTGAAAAACTGGTGGAAGTCTTCATAGATGTTTGATAGGCCCACAATGGTGAATATAACATCAAATGTCAATTTGACTTGGCCGAATTGATCGTTCATTGAAGAATAGTCTTGATAAACTTATTCACGGCTTCAACCTCACCATTTGCTTGCAAGTAGTAGGGTGAGGAATGTTCCTATTTGAATGCAAGATTTGATGTTAACTTAGTCATCATTTTGTTCTCGAAGTGACTTCCATGGTTAGTGACAATATCCTTTGGGATACCGAATCTCGTGACTATCTGATTGAAAATGAAAAGGGCAGCGATTTCTCCATCATTGTTAAATGTTGGCATAGCTTCGAACCACTTCGTGAAATATTCTATTTCTACGATGATGTGACGATTCTCCCTGGAAAAATCTAGGTGACATGTAGTGAAATCAATCCCCCACTTGGTGAAGGGACCAACAACAATGACTGGAAACATAGGAGCAGGGTGTACCTGCATCTTCCAACAAAAGATATAGCATGGGTGGAACTTCTTGACTACCTCCACACAATCCTTTATTAACGAGGGCCAAAATTAACCTACACGTAGAATCGTTTGGGATGTTTCCAACCCAAACAAATGACTGCCACATGCTTCGGTGTGACATTCATTTAAAATTAGTTTTTCTTCTTCATGAGTGAGACACCATCGCAAAATGAAATATACGCCTCGACGATACAAAGTGTCATCGAGAATGAGATAATTTCTCGCTTGGTGTCAAATTCATCCGAAGATGAAATTAGAAAAATATCTCCTTTAATAGGTGACTCTTCGGGCATAATATCACTAGACTCGACCAGTAGTTCCAAAATCAGTTTCACAAAGACCAATGAACTTTTAGATTTCGCAGATACAAAATCCAAGTCAAATTCTTATAGGATAACTATCCATCTACTTATTTTTCCACCAATGACCCTTTGTGTTAACACATATTGGAAAGGGTTGACAACGACAATGACTGTGGTCTTGTGAAGCAATATATTGTGACGAAACCGTTGGACAATGTGGACACCTGCCAAAGCAATTTTCTCAACATGAGAGTAGTTGATTTCTGATCCAACTAGGCCTCAGCTAATATAATATATAGCATTCTCTTCGAGCATGTCATCCACTTGAACCAAGACCATGTCGATGGTCAACTCCATAGAAGCCAAATAAAACAAGAAATATTTGTTATAATCAAGAAGTCGGATGAGAGGGGCAGACGTCAAGGCACATTTAAAGGCTTCAAAAGAGTGTTTAGCAGCTTCATCCCAATGAAATGGGACCCCTTTCTTCAAACTATGCATGAACCCTTTAGTGGTCTCAACATAATTAGCAACAAAACACCGAAGAAAATTCGCTTTCCTGTGTAAGCTCTGAAGTTGGGGTATTGTGTATGGGGGAGGAAATTTAACTATCACCTCAACCTTGAGAGGATCGACCATGATCCCTGTTGTTGACACAATGAAACCTAATAAATGATCCGACATCACACATAAAATTCACTTTTTAGGATTCAAGCAAATCCGATAGTAGCGACATCGCTCAAAGATTAGTCGTATCGGGCAAGATGATTATATATCTTGCAAGAACGTGACGCTAGATCATCAAGGTATGCCTCGACTATGTGTTTGAGGTTGTGAAAAGTGAATGACATGGACAGATGAAAAGCGGCTCCATCATTCTTTAGGACAAAAGGAATATTTCGATACACGAAGGTACCCCAAGGAAAAATAAAATCTATTTTATTGTGGTCCTTGGGTTTTATTTGAATCTCATTATATCCAAAAAAACCGTCCATGAAAGAAAATACTTTGCAAACCACACACTTATCGACAATATGATCAATAAACGGGGTTGGAAAATCGTCTTTCCGGAAAGCCTTGTTCAAATCATGTAAATGGATACAAACATAAATCATGCCTTGTTTCTTGTTGACAGGAAGTGAGTTTGATACCCATTCTGTCAATTGTATGGGGTATATGAAACCAGCTTTGAAAATTTTCTCTACTTCTCCCTTGATCGTCACTGATTTTCATGGATTGACTAGACAAAGCTTCTGTCGGACCGGTTTAGCATTAGGGTAAGTCGTGATTTCATGCTCGACAATTCGTGGGTCTATTGTTGGCATCTCCTTGTAAGAACAATAAAAAACGTCGCGAAACTCCTTGAATAACTCATCATAAATTTTAATCTCTTTGGGGGAGCAATCCACACTGACGAAATCATTCTCCACGACACCAAGGATTCTGGAGATACAAATAGGAAATTTTGTAGCAATGATTTCCATGTTACCATCGATGTAAATTCCATGCATAGCCATAGGATTGATAGGACAAGGGTTATCTCCATTAACGGTCAAAAAAAACTCTCATGCCTCTATCCTCTTAAGATCAAGAAGAAAATAAGATCTATGATGCAGATCATGCCAAGCTCTATCGGGACTAGTCATTTCCTTCAAAATCACCTCATCAGAGGGAAAGACCAATTCTAAATGATATTGAGCAACTAGAGAATCTTGAGCCCAGCTAAGCTCGAGAAATGGATCTAACTCCTGTCAAGGAGATGGATCAGGGTTGCTTGACGCTTGCTGGACAATGTTTTATGCAACCTTGGCCACAAATAAAGGCACATCCATGACAAGGTGCCCTATTCGTTCCATCGAAGTTGATGGGGAAGGTAAATTCCACGGGTCGTGAAAATAGTCCGTTTTAAAGGATGACACTTGGAAAATCGTAGCCCTCAACTGGTTGGGAACAATCGATATAAACTTTACATCATTAGAAGGCGGTGGATAATCAAAGGTTTCCATCAATGACGGAAACAAACCGACACCTAAGTTGATATTTCCAGGCTACAGGTTATCAATCATCATGACCGTGGAAGCCCCCGATGAAGGGTCAAGACGAGAGAAGGACAACTGGTTGATGGTGACAATTCATCCTCATGAGGAAAGCACAAGAACCGAAAAACTGTGGCAACCACCGCATGCATCACATACGTCCAACTTCGTCCTAACAAAATATTGTAGTCCATAGGTGCATCAACTACTTCAAATTCAACACACACAGTTTTACCCCCTAATTGCATGGGGAAAGAAGCAGTTATTCTATGTGGTCTAAATGATCAACTCTAGTCTCTCAAAATCCATAAGAAACGTAGGCGACGGATAAAAATCAGGTTAGACAATGGCCTTCCAACATTCCAATGACATCACATAAGTCGAGGCACCCTCATCAACTACTGTATGGAAAATGTTATATGTCAAAATTTTCATGGTATATGCCACTACTATCTAAAAGGCGACATGGTGAGGAAGACAAAGTTTTAAGTTGGTTGGATCGAAAATGATCGCTCCTAGATTACTAGTCTTTGTCGCTCCCAAAGAGGACAGCATAGCTTTTCTCTATGATGGGAAACTTGGGAGGACCTCCAGAGTAGAAATCGCACAAAGGGTCTGAACCAGATCCTCTACGATGGAGTAGCTCTGAATGAACCTCGTGTTTAGATTATGAGAAGCCTTTTTAAACATACATTTAGGGATGTAAGTCATTGTCTCTCCCACTGTCTTCTCAATTTGAAGAGGATTCAATGGGTTAGTGGCATCCTTTACCTTGTCGACAGATTCCAGTGTTCCATAGTCATGAGTGTTGGTGGATAAATGAGAATCGGCATTCATCATGTAAATGTTCGCAGTTAGGTTTTTATTAGTAGGCACAGGGGGTCCCTGATTGCACCCTATCACACTTATGGATGTCGAAGCCTGAGCCATATTTTTCCCTTGTGGAAAAGGGTTTGTCAACACAGCAGGATATTGCTGCGCTAATATCTTCTGGGCTTCTGCAAGTTGAGGGAATAGGTGAGTCGGGTGGTCTTTTGTGCAAAGATTACATGGATACTTAAACTTCTTCTTCTCATTTTTTCCCCTGCCAGCATTGTTAGCAGTATTTTTATCCCATTTACCCCTTTTTTTCTCTATTTATTCTTTCTCTCGGTCTGTTGGTTGTCCTTAGGAGTAATTTACTACAAACTATGTACATCCGACGTCTGGGTAGCAGGGGAAAGTGAACTAGGAGTCTGGATGGCCATAGTCTGCTATATCAATAATTGTTGCAACTGATTCAACAACAAATCCATGGAATTACTTTGTGTTGAGCCCACTATGTCATCAGTGTGGGGATTAGACTTTTCTTTGGCCTTATTGAGTGTAGACTATGGCACATCAGGTAAGATATCGTAGAGCATTACATACTAAGAGGAAATCAGTTCTAGATGTTGGGCTCTCATAACAGCCTCTTCCTCAGAAAATACCCCAAATGTTGCTATGTCTTTGGACACACAAGGAACCAAAGACTTCAACAACCACTCAAGAAAGAAAGCAAGAGATACCTTGACCTTAATCAAACTCTTTCTTCTCTGCCATTCTCATATATGATCAAAGATATGGTCAACCTTGGTTTTCTCGAAGTTGGCTAGCAACTCGGTGCCTACATCATATCTCACTGGTAATTGGAAATGGTTGATGAAAACCATCGCCAAGTCATTAAAGTAAGAGTACCTTGAACCATCAAGATCGATATACCACTTCGTAGCACCCCCTATAAGAGTGCGTTGAGAAAGGTGCAATTGAACGAAATCGTATTTCAACGAGTTTGACAAGCACCACAAGTGAAAGGTATTCACATGATCACCTAGATCTTCACTAGGCTTTCCCTCAAATTTTAGAATATCCGAAGGAAACTTAGTTGGCATGGGGGCCCAACACAGATCATGACAGATCAGGTCATTCATTAATCTCAACAAGTCTTGCAAATGAAAGGTTTCTAGAAAGGGTAGTTTTAGTTGTGGATTATTTATAGGAAAAGAGGGTCCTGGATTTTGACTGGCACTA
>ML842036.1:7051-23037 GCA_009831015.1 Picea engelmannii
AACATTTATTTGGCGACCATACTGGGGAGATCTTCGATATCTCTCTGGTAAATTTTTATATTCAATTTTCATCGATACATGTTTCTTTTTTAAATTTGATTCTTTGACTCTTTGCTATTAATGATTGTTCTTGTTGCAATGAAGCCCAATCTCGAGCCCGATCTTCAAGACCATACAAACATTGCTTTGAACTTGTTTAACACCATTCTAGACATTGTCAATACCCGTCCTGAACTTAACCATTCTTGGGTTTCTATTGAACGAGATATTAGTGATCAAGAACAGTTGGAGGCTAGACATAGACAACCTAGAAATCAACAGTAAACTCTTTTTTCTTCAAGCCCTGGCCTTTGTTTCATGTCCTTAGACTCTCGTACTTCTAGAAGAAGAAGAGGCTTGTCACCCGAAATCAATCCTATTGCTGAAATAGGAAGAAGAGACGTTTTGTTACCTACCCAACAAAGTGCTCTAAGGAGAACTTTATCTGATTCATCCATATTGTCTTTCTTTCCCTCATCTATCATCCACAAGATGAAATATAGTGGTGGCTCTAATGGAACTAGAAGTGTGCCATCTTCCCAATCCTCATCATCATCGGTGATTGGTAGCTTGTACAACCACCATATCCTAGTCCAACCTACTACAAACCCCAGCAAATTCATTAAGAAGTATGGGATTTTTCAGTTAGAAGAAGATCCCAGAACCACACCGTGGCATGTTTCCTCTCCTCTTAACCTAGCACTTGCTACTCGCCCACTTCCAAAGTTTAAAGAGAATTTGCCTAAGTTTTCATGAAATAACACTGTCAGTACTAATGAATACCTAGTGGATTTTTCTAATGCTTGTCATAACATAGGGGCTAATGACAATGAAACTTGCATGTGCTTGTTTGTCAATTCCTTGGAAGGAAACGTTGCGGTCGACTTCTTTGACCTTCCTCCTAAGATCCTGTCTACTTGGGAGTAGTTAATCTATTGGTTCTGATCCACCTATGGACAATCCAAAAGCCCTGCCAAGAAGTTAAGGGAATAAAATAATGTCACTTATAAAGATGGTGAGACCATCAACTCTTTCAACTTGTGTTTCATCAAGTTGTACAATAAGATCCTGGAACTTATCTACCCTCAGAACCAAGTCGCTTTCATGCATTACTAGAATGCATTGCCTTCTTCCTACCATCATAGGCTTGAGGAAAAATCCATTGATAATATTGGTTCCGCTCTACATACTTGCTCAGAGTATGAAGAACAACTTGAAAGAACTATTCTTACCTAGGGAGAATCAATTAGACAGACAAACATGTCCTCTTTCTTATAGCTAGTACAAGATATGAACAATCATATGATAGTATTTGAGCGGAAGGGTACTGTCTCCCCTCTCACCTCTGGAGATTGATCCTCTTTTGCATAGGGCTGATTTTAAGGATGGAAATTTATTTTAAAATGTAGAAACCTTGGCAAATCTTTCTAATCCTTCATATGCCAACTATAAATGTTTGGCAATATTTATGTAAAAATATTCAAATTTCTAAGGATTTTATATATTTTTTATAAAATTTTGGCGATTTTTAAGGTAAAATAATTTTATCCTATAGAATTTGGGTGAATCGTTTTTAAAATAGTGAATCACTTTTTTGGAAAAACCATGGAAAATTAGCCCATGAGTGAAATTTAGCCCCTAAAATCATCCCTGCAAGTTCTGCACCCCCCTTTAGAAATCCCGATGAAAACAATTTTCAGCCTAAAGCTATCCGGCCTCGGAGTTGGTGTAACTTTTGCGAGGAGAACCACGAAGAAACCACATGTGAGGTAAAGAAGAGTGCCAGAGATAAGATCTTGGGTAAGAGACCAGAGGCTACTATTTTTTTCCTGGACTTTGTAGAGCTAGAGGATGTCATGATCATCAACACTAGGAACAAAACCTATCCTCCCAAGGGTAAAATTGATCCTCCTCGCAGTTCTTCTAGCCCGAGATCATCTTCAACCACTGCTACGCCCCAGGTTCCTAAAATTTCTAAGAGTCAAAGAGTCACTCCCCCTTTGTATTCCATCTTTGCTAAAGAGGATAATATTCCTCTGGAACGAATTGATTCAGATGATGAATTATGGCATATGCACTTTGATGGTTCACACTGTAACGAAGGTAACGGGGCTGGTATTATCTTGGTTTCCCCTGCAGGAAAAATTCATAATCTGGCATACAGTTTGGAGTTTGATTGTTCAAGCAATGCTGTTGAATTTGAAGCTTTGTTGTTAGGCATTGATAACGCCCTTAATCTTGGTTGTGGTCACCTTTCAGTTTTCAAAAATTTTGAGCTTTTTGTGAACCTTATACGTAAGACATGCTCTCTGAGTGACAAGCTAATGAAACAATACTCCCAAACTATTTGGGCACTTGTCTCGAACCTTCTATATTTCAACATCACTCATGTTAAGGAGTTGAATTCAATAGCTAATCGGTTAGCTATATTTGCAACCTCTCCTACTCAACAACTCTTGCCTCGCAAGCCTGATTGTGCTTTCCAATCTCTACATCATCCATACATTTCTGAAAATGAAGGATTCTGGACGGCCATCCCTAACGATGAGAGCATTTGTGCCTTCATTCAAAATGAACCGCTTGAGCCCAAGGAGATTATATCTGTAGAAAATAATAAGATTCCTGAAGGCTTGACTCCTCTTGAGAGTTTGTTTTCTTTGAGTGTTGTAGGCAATAAAGAAAAACAAGGAGAAGAGGAGCTACTGAAGAGGGTGATTGAAACCATCATCCCGAACATTAGGACATTTGAATCTTCAACGAACATTAAAATAAATGTCCAATGTTCTGGTAAGAAAGAGATGAAGTTCACTGGGTTACTCAGTGAACCCCAAAAGGTTTTTTCTTGGTTTTATGAGGATATTCGTGGTTTTGATCCCAATCTTGTTCAACATATTATGAAACTAAATATAAAAAAACAAGAACTTGTTAAATCTACACCAGTAGCACCCTTTTGAAGGGATTTGAGATTTTTATTAAGGGTTGGAATCTTTTTTTTAGCCCACCCTGAATGGGTCTCAATTTGGAAATCGGCCTCAGGGACCACTGATAATATCAGAACTTGTATTAGTTTTCAAACTTTCAAGCAAGAAATTCTAAGAAATCCCTTTTCCCCTCCCAATATTGAAATATTTTTGCAACAGGTTGTAGAGTCACAGTTAAGACCCTTTCTGGATAGTCTGTTTGGTTACAAGAGAATAAAAGTAGAAGGGGAAAATGTTCACAAAACCACTTTCATTGCTAATTGCGATACCATGCCTTACAAATGTCATCTTTTTAGCTTACTTGATACATGTACTTCTTTTAAGAAAACTATGTGCATAACTCTCGATGAATTGGTTGGTCTTCATCTCTATCTTGATGATCTAATTGTGCGTGACAAAAGACTGATGATTTCATTGGATTTATAAGTGATCGGTCCCTTCCCAATTTCTTTTGCCTTGGATACAAATTCTTATATCTCAAAAGAATTACAAGAGAAATTGTTTCCCTACAACACTAACAACGCTCGCTTGAAATATTGCGAGGAACCAACGTGAGAAGTTCTAGTGTTGTCTGGTTTTGTTGTATAATACTAGCCTAGATCTACTTTCAACTTTTGTGCTTATTTTCTCTGCTTTATAGTACCTTGATTTTTTCTTTCTAAGTTAAGTTTTTTTCTGTTTCCCTGTTGTTCTTCATTTCTATCTCTTATTGCTGTTGTTTAGTTCTGCATTTTTACTTCTGTAATGATTTGGTTTCTTCTTATCTTTTAATCAATTTGGTCAAATATGATGTTGGATCAATTTTTCCATAATGACACTCCTGCAAAGCATTGTTAGTTAATAACAATCAAGCTTACACATATGTTATGATGCTCCTTTGAAGGACCCTTGAAATTGTTACATTTTTCTGCTGCTGTCTTGTAAAGAATTGGCTATCTCCCGCTTCTTCTTGCCATTTCTTCATCCATCGAGATTTTAAGCGCAAGTCTAAAAAATTTCCTCCTAAAAGTTAGAGAGCATATTCAAATCAAATGATTATGCATACAGTGGTAAAACCCCTCATACTTAACACTTTTCATGAATTATTCCCAAATTCCCAATCATCTTTCCATTAAATCCGCTCACTTCCCCCTATTGCATAATCATCCGAGTTATGTCTTCTTGACCTGCTGTTTTGGTCCATGAAACCATGAGTCCTGAGTTCTAAATCTATTAAAAACAAATTTCCCTATGGAGTCGCCAGTTTGTTGACAATTGAAAATGTCAACGAAGTTTCGCCTGTAAATTGTTGTTAAAGCCTATTATTATAAAAACTAAATAATACTAGTAGGTGGGACCCCCTTGAACTATTGGAGAGCAGATCTATTCATTTTTTATGTTGAAATGATGTGCGACACGACTCACATGGTTGACAAAGATCTTGTTTTTATTGGTTATAAATTGATCTTATGAAGTGTTGATCCCTTATGTTACTACAACCGATGCTATTCATTAATGTCATTGTTGTCTGTTATTATCGCACCTGCATAAAAACATGTTAGTAAAATTACATGAAGGGAAGTTTTGAGAGAGGAAAAATACTAGAACAAATGCAAGGGAAGGGGACCTAGTTCTGCAATATCACATGTGAATAACTTAAAGGAAATGAGAAACAATTGCAAGGGGAATATTCTAAAGCTATCCTAACTATACTACATGCATGAAAGTACTTAATGATTATTGTTAATCCCTAGCTAGGAAGTAAATGGTTATGAAATTGTGATTAAATTACATGTTTAATATGCATATGGTGTGAAATGTTGGTGGCACACTTGGCAAGATGACAGTGCTAATGGTTATATAATGGTTAATTGAATTATGTGGTCGATCCACATATGGTATGTTTGGATAGATTGGACGTCGATGGCTCATTTGACAAGGTGGTGAACATTAATGGTTATGAGATTTTGTTTGAGTTATACATTAAGAAATTGGATATATGATATGGAAAGCACATTTAGCAAGTAACCTATGCAGATCCCAACGCAGAGTTAAATTAATGGCATTAATTGGAATTTGGTTGGCATGTACTAATGAGTAAATGAATTTTGAGTGGAGGCGATGTGAATTTACTTCATGTCACCTTTACTCCTCCTGTTAGCTGCCACCCTAGTCAGGCTATTGTTCGATCTTCCTGTTGTGGTTATGCTCTGAATTTTTAGCAGGGAGGAACCGCTCGACCAACTCTCATTTTAAGAAATTGGATTACAGGTATGTCATTTTTTTGCCATTCGTGACTCTACTCTAGTTATGAAATGATTACTGTCTCAATTGTATGTGTTTATGTTTTCCTAAGTATTGCAACTGTGTGAAATCTTGTTCTTGAATGAAGAGTGGATGGTTATTCCTTTAAAATATTGATTCTTCGGAGTTATGGGTCATCTTGGGTGGTCGCTCTTTGTTATACTCGTTGGTTTCATTGGAGGGTTTTTATTTGTCTTGAGTGGATGGCTATCTGCACGCATTTGGCACTAAACCCAATCTTTGGTTTTTATGGGTTTAATGGTTGGAGGTCTGCTACGGCATTGTGTTGAGTTCTTTTGGGCATTGGGTGTTTCCAACACTAAGGGCCACGAAGTGAGTGTTATGTTCCTAACTCGACCTTGTCTTCACCTCAAGACTGTGGCATGTAAAATGGAGAACATGAGGGTTATACCCTGTGTGCATTAAGTAAACTTGTTGGCCCGAATGGTAACCTCACCTTTTATTTTGACCCCCCGCCATGGATTTTTACATGTCCACGAATGAATCATGTCTCTCTCTGTGTACACACCCTTGGCCTCGAAGTTTCCACCATTACAAGGAGTTGGCTCCGGATTGGCTACAAAGTAGACCCTTAATCCTTGAGTCTAGAATTTTATAGAAGAGACTGTCATGCATGTCAAGTTGCTACGGGTTATTGTGTTCAATTACTTTGAATACGGTCTCGCCCAGTTGGACGTATGGTAGTCGTGTTGGTCTGGCATTTGGTTACTTCTCCTGTGATAACAAGGGCAAACCTTTCATTGCCAATTGCACTTTCAAAGAAAACAGTTACTCTCCTTATAATTAATGCTCAATATTGTTAATGGAAAAGGCCTATGTCCCCAATTCGTTTTGATACATAGGTATGCGTAGTTGCCACATCTTGTTAAGTTGATTATTTTTTTTAACAGTGGCGAATGGTTTGGTTGATAAGAAGTCACTGGTATTGGCACTACTGATTATTTAGATGATAGTTGGGATTGGTTACAAATGCTTGATGTGGCTCACGCATATCACGTTGTGTGTATGGTGTCGTTGCAAATGAAACAATGGGCGTGGTAACTATGGTTTTCTTTGGGGCCGAATGATTATTGTACCGAATGACTTTGGGAGCTATATCCTTATGATTGTTGATTGTTTAAGTTTGAAATTTCTGAGCATATTTGATCACCGTTGGACTAAGTCGAAGTAATATTGTGTTAGGTCGATGACTCACCAACGAATTGAGCTATTGTCATGACTGTGTGTTTGGTTTTGTAAATGGAAACATTGCATCGTGTTTTTTGGGTGGTTGCACACTATGTATAGTATGGATAGCTTGGGTTTCAAAAAGTTTTAATCATGTTTATCGATCATTTGATACAAAAGGCATGTTTTCAAGACTTTTTCATGGGTGGCCGAGCTCTTTAAGCCACATTGAATTGTTTTTTTTTTACAGTGCCAGAATTACATTGCCTGGGCGAGTTACCCTATGCATAGCTTGTGTATAAACGATGGCTATTGGTTGTATGTTTGAATATATTGGTTCTTTGGTTTCTACCTATATATAGGTTAATGAATATCATTGCATTTGATGGGACCGATTGCAGTAATAGTGACTTCATTGTTAATTTGAGAACATGTTTTTTTGAGTATTGTGGTGGATTGAAGAAATGCATGGGTAGTGGTTGATTTTGATACTTACAGATTGGAAATAAGTATTGTTCGTAAATTGTTATAAATGCAGAGTGTGACTGAAGGGAACAAAACCTCTTACAAATTTTGTGGAATACATGTTGTCTTGTGATGGCACTGTGTTGGATATTTGATTATTGGACAATGATCTAGTTAAGTACACAGTAATGGTTATTTGGTCATGATGATTGTTGGTTGGTGCATCTTTTCTTAATGCAGAATGTTTTATGGATCACTTGATTAATTTCATGAATAATAATCGTTCTCCTCCCCTTCCATTATTTCATATTTTCGCTAATTACAAACCCTTTCACCTTCCATATTCATTTTTCACCCCCTGTTCTAAGATTTATTACAGTCAAGGGAATTTTTGTGTTAAAGTGGATGAAGGTGACAGTGTCTTGTGTGGATTGAAGTGAGGTTTTATTGGTTTGATTTACAGTTGATTGTTTTTATCATTGATAAGTTACCATGTCTTCTCCCCTTTCACTATATCATATTTTCACTAAATACAAACCCCTCACATATCCCATAACCCCTTTTCAACCCCTGCTCATTGATTAAACAGTAAAACATTTTTTATGGATTGGATTACATGAGCCTAATACATCGTTGAGACAAATCTATTTCATATTTTTAAGATTTGTCATGTATGGTTTTTTTAAAGACTATTTGCTAATCGATCATACAAGAAGGATGATTTTTTTCAGTCGGATCATCCATGGCTGAGGAAACAGAGGTAGAGGTAACTGGAACTGAGGCCTAAGAAGGCCCAGGTTCTCTATACATTTTGACGTTGATTCAGAAGAGATCGACCAATTGTTTCATGCTGGATTCTTTAATTGGATTGGGCAGGGAATGATCCAACCTAGGCCTGAAAGGCCTCCTTTCCAAGCCCCGCAAGCACCTGATATCCCTATACCTCCTCATATCTCATTACAACCTGAAGTCCCTGGAAAATAATGGATGGTAGGAGATTGTCCACCGGAGAGCCTCCCAACATCGTGGCTGACCCAACTTGTCTTTGCCTCCTTCTCCACCGGTTAACCCCTTTGCCCAAGCTACCCCTGATCACTCGCCAGTGCAATCCTCCCATGCTAGAAAGAGATTGAAAACTAAGGCCCACCATGCCCTTGGTAAAAGAAGAGCCACTGCTGGCCTATCCTCACCTTCCAATGGCTCTGACAAGTCCGTGTATTCCCAGATTCATTTGAGGGATGATTGCTCTCACGTGGTTAGTGAAATTAGGCCTAAAGGCTCTGCACAGCCAAAGGAAAATTAAGGAAAATCAAGAGGTGACAGTAACAATCAAGGAAAGGTTGCATCATAGACTCAGAAATATGGTTTTTGAGTTTATTATATCTATTGTTTTATGACAGTTGACTTCAGGGATCTTTGGACAACATTTTTATTTTGGATATATGAGTATTATTTTGAAATAATTTCAAATTTCATGAGTTTAAATTGCCCAAGAGTAAATATGTTGATGGGAGGCACAAGGAGGTGTGTTTTTATTAACTAATGGTTATGTTATGATTGTTATGTTTGTTATAAACTAATGGGAATCACAAGGGGTCCCACCTACTAGTTATTATTTATTTATGACCCTTATTATATTTATTACTCTTCCCCCTAACTAAAGTTAGTTGAGTTTTTTAATTAAATTAACTAATGAATTGGTTCAAATTCTTCAACCAATTCTAATTTCTTGAAATCAGAAGGGAAGGGAGAAACAAGGGAGGATAGAAGAAGAAGCATGCTAAGGTTTGTTCTTTGAGTTTATGTTGAGATAGCTCAGTTTTCATTCATTCATATATTCATCACAACCTAATTATCTTTTGTGATAGTGTAACAACCCTAATTAATTATGTAATTATCTTGAATAATTAATATTAATTTAATTAATTATTAAAATGACTTTATGAAGATTTTATTATAATATTATTAACATTGGTAGATGAAGTAATGACTGGGAGAGATAAGGTAGTTGAAGGATTAATGGGGAGATAAGGTATTTGGGGAATTAATGGGGGGATAAGGTTGTTGGGGGATTAATGGGGGGATAAGTTTGTTGGGGGATTAATGAGGGGGACTTGAGAGAGGAGGATAAGAGAGGAGGGCAGGACTTGGAAGAGGATCTCATTTTTATTTTTTGTTTGAGAATTTTTTAAAGATAGAGGGAGAAGGTGGAGGGAAAAACAATTTTGGATTGCATCTGTATTTCCAATTTTACTGGTAGCTTGCTTGAGGAATTTCACAGGGGGCACCTGTTGTTGGGAATTTTGGGCTCAGGGGCTAGGAGACCATAAGAAATCCTTGAGCTAGGGAGCCGGATAGGCTGTTCCTAGCTAGCTGGGAGGTTAGTCAGTTTTGGGCAGAGCTTCGGGCAGAGTTGGAGAACAACAATAGCATCAGTTGGAGGTATGTATTTTCATTATTATACTGTGTTATGTGGTTTATTATCATGTTTCTCATAAATTTTAATTATGTTGAACATGGTTATATGATGAATAATGAATGGTTATACGTTGAATAATATATTGTAAATAATTTAGGACAACAATTCTCTATTTAAACTTATGTTTTATAAGGCTCTGTAGGAGAGACCTTACACAAGGTATCAGAGCCCGGATTCAAAACCTAAAACCTGGGCTTGACCACCCATAGCACTGGGATTTTTTTTTTTTCATATGCAATCCAATTTGATTTGTTACAAGCATATTACCAGAAACCGAATCATCCAACAAAATAAAATCTTTTGATTGTCCACCTAAATTGTAGTCATCCCTTGAAAGCCTCTCTGTTACATTGGCCACCTTGAGATCTCAGAATTACTTTTCTGACTCTCATCTCCTATTCCCTTCTCACTGCATTCTATATTTCCATTTCTTTTACCTGTATGAAGATCTGCAATGCCTTTGCTTCAACTTCCACTTCCTTTCTCCTTTTTGGTTGAGTCATCCTCCATACCTACTTGAAATCTACCTATATTTTTATTAAAGTAGCACTTTGGGAAAGTGGGGAAGTAAAAAACCCTCTTCTTAACTCTTTCCTTAGCTCTCCACCCAAAGATCTTACACCTTGAAATCATTCTTTTGATTTGTGCCTTCCTTTTCCAGCCGCTTCATCAAAGAACCAATTATGGGTGAGTTCCATGATGGGCTCGTAGAAGGATCCCTGAGTGATATCGATCTTAGAATAAGAATTAGCTCCTTCGTAAGTGAGCTCTCGGCTGACATGACTATTGATTTCTGCATGTGGACGTGATTCTTCAAATGAATACAATTAGTCAAATGTACATGGTTTCACAAATGCTTCTGAATATTGCAATCACTTTCATGGAGAGCTTTGGAGGCAGCAACTCCACGGGTCATTCTGGTCATGATCAAAGTAAAACCACAACTGGAATCTTAGTAGTTCGTGGGGACGACCATGGGATGCAGACAAGTTGGGCACCTTGCGTCTTAGATAAGCCCTGAGAAGCACTTAATGAATACATGGGCCTGCCCCAAACCGAAATTCGTAGACGAGAAAATGAGTGTAAAATCTCTCTACGCATTCACCCAGAGTTTGTAACATAGGGCTTGATCGGCTTGAACAATCGTGTATCATTTCAAAGTCTATTTCGAACTCAAGAATATAAAATAATGCAACCTCCTTCCTCGTATATCCCCGAGAAAACTGAAAGCTTCGAAATAATTCCTCCTCAATTATGGTTTTCATCGTTGTTGTTTATCACTGGTTGAGCATTAATCTACCCACCAGTGGTAGATGCCACATGGAATGTTGAATTCCAGAGCCCACCTAAAAGATGAATTTAGGACTTAAAATTCGACCATAAAAGCTTTAAATCATCAAATTTCATTTCTTCCATAAGCATTACCGAGCATAATCATGTTTTTGAAACGAACTGTGACAAGCACACATGCAACCATTAGAAAGTAGTTGATTTTTGGAATGTATACTTGGCTTGCATATTTAGCTAAAGTGTGAACAACTCTAATACTTGGAAATCATCCAAGATACATAGCCTGCTTCAGAATGGAGAAAGTAGCAGAGATCATGGCTTGGCTTGCAATAACAGTCATGACCACAACAACAATAAAAATTGGCCAGTATACAAAAAATGGAATTGACTTGTAAAAAGTCCTAGACACATCATTTGGAAACTTGCTAAGATATGAAACTTTCCCTCCATATGCACATATGAGACTAGGATAAATAATTCTTGTAAAGGAAATCTGGATGGAGCGAACAGAAAAGTGCCCCAGTTATGCAAACATAGCTTCATTTCCTGTAATGCAAAGAATAATTCCTCCCATAGAAATCCAACCCCATTTCTTGTTTCTGTTGAAGTAGTCAATGATATATTTTGGATAGAAAGCGCGTAGCATGCTTGTATCAGGTTTTTCTAGGTTGTAGATGCCAATGAACAAAATAAACAAAAACCAAAGAAGAATAGTAGCGGTGAATGCGCTGCCAACTTTATCGGTTCCAAATCTTTGGACTGAGAATAGAATAATTAAGATTGCCACAGATATCCCAACCACCACGTCTTGGTTTGTTGATGGTTTGATAATCTGTATCCCTTCCACCGTTGTATCCCTTCCACCGCTGATAATAAGCAACACCGACAGAATCCCCGATATAGTCTCAATCGATTCACAAAGCCTCGTAATATGGGAAAGTACTTTGAAACTATTGTATATGCAATTAGAATCTTGTCCAAACCTGGAACCCGTCAGGCCATTAATGGATCGCAACTGTCGCACAAAAGGTGATTGAACACATATTTTCTGGAGTCCACTCGGCCTTCAGAACACCAAAAGTCTTCCATCTCCATCCCTGTCATAAAAAATCTAACTTCCAAGGAAAAAAAAACAATCATATTTAGTAAATCTTTCCACCGCTAAATTGCATGCATTGAAATATGAAACATGCTCGCCACATAGATAACCTCATTGTAAATGATGCCCACCCTAGTTCAGTGCAGCTAATAAGTGACTTGTACCTTATCCTCTTTAAAAGCTAACCTGCCTGTCATAATGTCATCTTGGGATACCAGTTTCTCTGCCCAATTTCACCTAATCAAGTAAGCAGTTAAATGCCCTCTTTATTGCCTACTCTTCATTTCCAGACATGGATTCAAGCCACTTAGCATCATAGCATACTTATTTGGTCATTTCAACTTGCTTTATCACTAAGAGTTGTTTCTCTTGATTCAACTCGTACGCTTCTTGAAACAAAATTCCAAGTCAGATAATATATATATATATATATATTATAAATGCCTCAAGGTTTTAACACTCAGGAATGGAGAATCCATCTCAAACATCTAATTGATTCATCACGCTTTCTTTAAAAAAAAAATTAAATAATTCTTTTAAGTAGCTCAGTTTTAAATAATAGTCAAGTCATCAAGGTGTTAAATTCATTTTACATAAATTTTCAATTGGTTAACTATAATATTTTATATCTAATATTATATCTAGCATGTATTTTTCCTTCCCATGAATCTTTTGTAGAAAATGTTCTCAAGCTTCCTGCAAAAACTGAAATCACTATAATACGTTGAAATGATATATATGGATATTGCAAGAACCATTTTCAATAACAACAAAGATTTATTGCACACTCATCAAATAAATTACAACTTAATGAGTATCACTTTATCGCACTTTTTTATATGAGTGAAAATTCAATTAGATCGGTAGACTTTGCAAATTCAATTCAGTCAATGTCAGACATAAAGTTTGTTTGACAAGACTGGTATAATCTTCATGTATCAATCTACAAATTCAATTCACCCAGTCATAGAGTTTGTTTGACAAGAGGGGTATAATTTCGGTTTGATCTTAACTACATCAAACACCTCCACTCACCATGGTTGTGCTTTCTTTAATGTGTGGAGATGGAAAATGCTTTTCTTTGACGTGGGAGACATTCTTGGCAAACCAACAAAATAATTAATAAACAATTAAATTGAAATAGTGTAATTTTAACTCAAGTATGTATTTAATGTAATACAATCATTTAGTTGACCATTTAAGCTTTTAAAGAATCCATTCTTTTGGGATTAAATTTTTAAAGAAATCCATAAGAGAGATTAAACTTTTAAAAGCTACATGAAAATGTTTCTTTAACTCCTCACAACTCTATGTACAAAAACCTGCATTGTGTTGTTGTCTTGTTGCATTCCATATATCATGCTAAATAATTAAAACAATATATATATATATATATATATATATATATATATATATAGTTAGTTAGTTAGTTAGTTAGTTAGTTAGTTAGTTAGTTATTCCAATATATTATAGTATATGTTATAACTTATATACCATTTCCTAATTAATATGATAATATTGAAGTCACTTTATTTATCTTCTTTATGTCTTTCCTTTTGATATTTCATAGTTGACATTATGTTTTCTTTCATTTTGGTCTAAATTACTTACGTGTATAGCAAAGACAATGTTGTATGTACTACATATAAGATTTAACTTTACCAAGTGTGATTTGGAAGACACATCTCTGTGAAGACATTCTCAAAGTCTTTTGAAACTTTCGACCTTACTTTTCTAACTTTCAACATGCTTGAAACTTGTAGCCTAGCATTATCCATTCTTTGTAGAATATATGCTTTAAATATCTTTGTAAGATAACACATGTATTCTAATATATCTGTAAATAAGGGCGCAAACAAAATAACATATAATACAACATTTGGAGAATCAAATTTTTAGAGTGTGGAATAAAGAACTCAAAGTGCACATTATGGTTAAACTTTTTTAAACCATCCAAGTCCAACTTGATATGTTTTAAGATTAAGGGTCATGTAGTGAAACAAGTCTTGTAAACTAGAAAATAATTTGTTGATGTGGGAAACATTGTAATGAATGACTTAGGGGTTATCCTCCACTTTGTAAGTAAGTGGAAGACCTCAAGTAAAGTTGATTTCAAATGAAAACATAGTCACAAGAATGGTTCATAGTGATAATAAGGAAGAATCTAACCTTATCATTCTTAAGTATGGCTTGTACAGTACCACTTAAAGATTATCTAACCTTAGTAATGCTAAGAGTAAATGATACATCATTGTTACAAGAAAGACATTGACCACTTGTGAGAGGTTATTTTCATGAGAAGGTCAACAACTTTTAAATTTACCATAGTGTTTATGTTAAGAGTGGAAACTAGTGAGTCCTACTCCTAATTTATGGTTATTATATGATGTGTATTTGAGAAGATTCAAGACTTTTCTAGTGATACTTATTCTCTAGAAAGGGGAGGTCATGCGGAAATTTACCATTGGCTAGAAAATATTACATAGTTAATGGAGAATTTGGTGTGGTGTACCATTGAAGTTTTACTATCTTAAAAGAATAGCTTATGCACTTGGGTTGCTTCTATACTTAGGAGTGAGTGGGAAATAATCTTGAGCCTAGAGAGAGTGTAGTGTGAAGTAGGAGGTTGTGCATTCTACTTAATCATTATGTAGGTTAGTATGGTGATATTGACAACATAAGACTGTAGTGGGTGGTTATGTTTAGATCCACATTCTAATGAACATTCAAATGGAATTTTAAGTGAGCCTATGTTGTGAATTTAAAACTTGAGTTAGAATGATAAGTAAAGTATCATGAAAAGGCGTTTTATTATGTCATAAGGTGTGGCATGGTATATCAACCGGGTTCTATTAGTCACTATGCACGAGTCCATTGTACTAGGGGTGAGTTATCTAAATGGGAGGACACACCTTGAAATGCATTAATTGGTCTAGCAACTACTTGCTCACTAACAAGGATTTTCTTTCCCTATGAAGAAACTCTGTTTAAAAATAAATAAGTAAATAAATAAATCTATATGAGGAATGATGAACGCGTGCTTCCCATTGTTAAAAACGTCTTTCATGGTAGGATAAATAACTTGAAAGTACTAGAAATGTACAAGAAAAGATCTAGTTACCAAATTTGGTAAGTACTATCTAGGTATAGAGGATATAATTTTGAGACGTAAGAAGTACAATGTTGAGAAGAGAAGACCTCAAGAACAAATGACTAAATATTTTGGAATGAAATCTTGTAGTAAATTTATTATTGATATAAAATGTTCACTAACCCACGTGTCAACACAGTGCTATTTATGTATAGGCATGTTTGTAATAGTGAATTGATGATAGAAAGAAGGATTTTCCTCAATCGTGATGAAGAGACTCCTATACTAGACAATTAACTTGTTTGAGATATAATTTATATAACTTAAAGAAAAGAGAGATATTGAGGACATTTAAAAAAAAAAAAAAACTGTGAAGTAACAACATCGCATGACCATCAATTAGCAGTATCTTTGTCAATGCTTGTAAGCAGGGAAAATTTTGGTGTATCAATCTCATGAGTGATGGAATATGTATTTTCAAGCTAGAGTGATGATCAAAGTCGACAAATGCTTGTCTTTAATTATCAATATATCTCAAGCGGAATTGTATGTATGACTTAAGTAAGTTTGTATCGAACTCAATATAAGATTCACTTAACTAGGGAACTGATGATGAGCTAACGTTCTATCTAGTGAACAAACAAATAGACTATACTTTATATATGGGGGTCGTATATGGAACTTAGGAAGAATAAATCTATAACAAAAGTGTGTCTTATCATTAATTAAATTAAAAGTGACAATAAAATAGAGTCGAGACATGGCAAGGTGCTTACTAAATAGGGGTAGTTGTAATAAATATATTAATAGCCTCAACATGTTTTAATCAGTGAAGGTACAATGGGACCAATATAGAATAGGGTTTGCTATCATAGATGACACGCATAAGTTGTGTCATGAATTTTTCCTTATATTGAGAATGACCATAACTTTGGGAAGAAGTTTTGTTTTGAAAGGTGGGTGTATGAAATGCCACCTTTTGACTTAGATAGCGAGAATTACTTAAGGCCTAATCACCCTTTATTTTCTATTCACAGTAAAACTATTAATGATACACTTGAACTTTTAAGA
>WSFP011325853.1:0-40089 GCA_009831015.1 Picea engelmannii
AGTCTGCCATAGTCCTTGGTCAGTCCAGTTATATTTACAAACTGGGGGAAATAGGGTGTTACATTAGATGAACTCTCTTCACCAAACCAATGATATCTCCTCACTCTAGTGTAAGAAAAAGTCCTTCTTTGCTCCTACACTCCTTACTAGCAAAAGTCCTTCTTTGTAATCTTCAACCTTGGTCTTTCACCAAGTCTCTCAAAAGTATATCTCACACAAGTCCCTACCTTGGTATCTCACCAAGTCTCTTGATCTCTACCTCTCATCAAAAGTATACGACTTTGATCTCCTATCAAAAGTGACTTCTCCTACAACCCAGCCTTTCTTTTATAATCATGAGTTGCAATCTATTTCTAACCTTCAAAGTGATATACATATGAGATTACTTCTCACACCCACTTAAGATTTATATTACATGTTGCATGCTAAGCATGTCCTTAAATAACTCAATTCACTAATAAATACATTTTTACTTTAATTAATTCCTTCTAACTAAAGTAAACTCAAGACTAGACTATTTTCTACTACTTCCACATGAAAAACACATGCCTATGTGGAAGTAAATGTTTGATGCTACCAAAGCACCAACAATTAACAATGATTTCAATAAATTTCGAGGGGTTATATGTGTTATCAGACAAACTTGTCACAATCTCGTTGGTTTGTGGTTTCCACATAAGTTTGTGTTTTTCCTTGTCTCTCTCCTTTCGCAAACTAATTCTTAAGTTTTTCACCCTTCGGCTTGTAAAATTATTTTCTTTTTCCCCCCTCTATGTTTGAAGTGCTCTGACATCCCTGTTTTCCCAACCCCTATCCAGTAATCCAAGTATTTTTTTACATAGGCCGCAACCACGGGCTCAAAGTGCAACACTCAGAGTAGTCTGTTCTAGACTCGAATCAAGCAGAAAGGCAGGTTCAACTTTCAACGATGGGACTTACATGTGGAGTTCAGATTAGCGACTCGCGGGCATTTGGAATCTTAAAATTTGTGCGAAGTATAGTGCTAGAGAAAAAGGCCCAAAGAGAGCATGAGACGAAGTCTCGAATCCATCGTGAGTGGTTGATCTTAAAGTGGACAGGTGGCAGTTGATCCTAGTGTTCAGGTACATTGCTTCAGGAGTTTTTGAAGTGAGAAGTGCATAAAACTTCCATATAGCCGAAGCCCGAACTCCCGAAGCAATAATGGACCATTGATCTCAAAATCAGTAGGGGGTCATTGATCTTAGTGACATTTCCTTCTGAAGTCTCGGAGTCCCGAAGGGGATCTCAACCATTGATCTTAGGAGGGCCATGAGTCATCAAATCTATGGATCTGGGTAAAAGAACTTGGAAGCCCAGGTTTGAGTTTTGATTCTCCCAGAGCTTGGAGACCCGGAGTGGATCTCGGTCGTCCAATTCAAAGAGCCATGTGTTTCCATATCCATAGCTCTGAGTAAAATCACAGCAGGTAAACATGAGTTATCCCTCGAGCCCTGGAGAGCCAAATGCATGTCGCCTATCAGCATAAACAGGTGGCACCCTTATGGTTTTGACATGTGGCACTCTTTTGAAGTATTCTTAGATGCCCCTCCAGCCTACTTTCAAGTGACACATGTTACCACTTCATTCGTGACACATCAGCATGGTGATATCTGGCCTCCATGCCAGATCATTCTCCAGGAGGTGTTATTGTTCAGCGCCCCACCCCAAGGCACACTTTTGGCAGATCCTAAAGTTGGTGGACGATTAAGTTTGGCAGTGGCGCTAAATATAGCAGGTTCACTCAGATAGCATATCAGGACCAGACCTATGGCTACAGTCCATTGTGGGGATGCAACATGCTCGGGCGATATTTCTATTGAGCGGTCCCGTAATGGGAACCATGGTTTGGAAAAAGTAATACGTGGTGAAAGGTGGTGAATTGTGGACTCAAAAGCGGTGTGAACCCAAACCACCTTTGAGCGGACCCATAATCACTTGTCTATATAGCGTCCTATCCGACAATAGCATGTGTTCGTGCCCTTGGGAATTAAGCTGTGTTTCAATCCTAAGAAAAGGCAGTTAATGAAAGCAAAGCTGGTGGTTGAAACCATGGCTCACTCCATAAATGGAAGTCATAGAATGCCCGACTGTGGGGACTGAATTGTCAGCCTGTGGTACCCCTGTGGACAGATTTTCCTATAGACCCATGCCGATCTGAGCTTGTGTCTCACAAAGGGATACATGCACAGTCTGATAGGGGGCTACTTAGACACAAGGCTTTGAATGTAGTATCCAGGTCACACTCCTGGTAGAGGTGGACTGGTCTGAGTATAGTTTTGATATTTTTTTAACGTCATCGAATGGTTGAGCTAGGCTCCCTGCTATTGTAATATTTTTGTGAAGAATATTGGTTCTCTGGTTATGTATTTGTTTTTGAGACATCTTGGTTAATCTAATTCATCTTTCTTGCTCCATCTTATCTGCCTTTGATAATGAGAGAGTTCATGATTGATTGATTCACATGGATTGTTATGATTGTATTATGATAAATGTTATATTATAGTGATGTTATAATTTCTTTCATTTTCTTTGAGATTTGAATTCAAGAGGATCTTGTTTTTAAGTTTTTCCTCCTTAGGTTGTTGGAAGCCCTGATGTCCACAACAAATCTCTACACTCTCCTCACCAAAGTCTTCCCTATATTCACCCTTACTCCAACTTACTGATGGAAGTTGATTCCAAACCTCAAATGCTCATGCATGCTATTCTAGATTTATGAGTTAGAACATTATTATCATTGATTCTGCATCCATTTGACCTCTTTAAAACCAACCCGTGAAATATAAACTGATGGGTATTGGGATTACCTTCAACGCAATCTAAAGGTGACTTCTAGTGCTAAAATTTCTGGCATTGTTGTCGGGGAACAAATTGAAGACCTTTCCCTGGGTAGAATGACAACGGATATTTGATTATGAAGGTGCATCAGATATCAAAACCTTTGAAGTTTTTCTTGCACCTGGTGACTCCATTGTTTCAGTGTAGCTGCTTCTAGCTAAAGTTGAATCTTCCTGGGAGAACACAACAATCATATCTGGTGTTTGATGGTGAACAAAGACTGGACACACTCATTATGCACATCATTCACCTGGTGACTCCATGGTTGAAGAATCGATTGGTGACTCCACCGGTTCAAAATGGACAAAATCTTGGCTTGGAGGTTTGCTCCTTTTAATTTCTCTGTTGTTCCTAGTTTTCCAAATGTTGTTCTTATTGTGGAACAATGGGTTGAGTTTTTGCCCATATTTAGATAACACAAAGATGAAAACCTTGTCAATCATCTCCGTGATTTTCATGAACTCATGCATCAGTGGGAGATACATCATGAGGATGTATTAATGAAGATGTTCCTATTCTCATTAGACGGGGATGCTTGTGAGTGGTATCGATCCTTTCCCCCTGCTAGAATCTCTTCCCTGAGAGATTTTCATGCAGCTTTCAATACTCAATGTCAAAAGTTTTATCCCTCTGAGTTAATTCATCATATATATTGTGAGGAATATAGATATGGAATTCAGGACATAGTTGATTCTTACGAAATCTGTGAGAATGAAGGATATACTTCGAAGGAGTTGATGGAGCTGGTAAAATATTTTTCTGCAAAAATAGAGGGATTGGAGGCAGATTTCGCTTGTTGCTATTATGAGGAAAATGCAGAGGATATTCCAGTCCTTGAAATAGATGTTCTTGGTAACCCTTCTTATGATGAAGAAGTGATGTTGGATAATGACCAAGAACAAACAACTTTTGATAGATATCCCAGTGAAGACAATGAAGAAAAGAGGTTTTCCATGGTTCTTGTTTATAGTGATTATGAAACTGATCATGGGGAGAGCCATGAAGGAGAGAAGGAGGAGCCACATCTCTCGGCTATATTGGGTCAGAGTTTTTCCCCTTTCAATTTCTCAGCCATATATGGTTATCCACATCCAGTGTCGGCTATAAACAAATGGGATGATTATCTTTCGAGATTCAGAGGAAGCAGGCATGACCATCCCGGTGAGAACTTATTAAAATTTCATGTATGCATGCTTGAACATGGCTTATTTCATGAGGATGTCTGGATCAAGATGTTTAGTTTTTATTTATAATAAGATGCTCTTGGATGGTGTCTATCTCTCCCTGCTTCTAGTATCCATTCTTTGAAGGATTTTCACGATGCTTTTAATTCGTATTATGAGAAGATTTACCTGGCTCATCTTATTTTTTATGATTGTTGTAATAGGTTTACACTCCACATTCTGCAGATGATAGAGTGTTCCTCATGTGATGAGTCTAGTAAATATCTGATTGAGAGATAAAGAAAGGATAAATGTGAGTATCTTCCAAATACGGATGAAAAGTTTTCTCTCTTTATTTCCCAAGAAGAAGTCCTTCCAGATATGATTGATGATAGAATTGATGATGGCATAGCTATGGATGCATTATTTTCCACCCCTAGTACACCTGATGTCTCATTTTTAAAAGAAGAAATGGTTGAAGAAAAGAATCAAGATATTTCTCTTTTCTCTTTGCAAGATAAAAGAGTTATGCGCTCACCTACCCCTGAAGAGTATTCAGAAGTAGAAATCATAGGCTTCCAATATTCTTATGAAAGAGAAATATCCTACCAAGAGCATCATGATAGAGAGAAAGAGCCATCCATGGATATACATGAAGAGAATTCTTGCTCTCAACTAGCATATGTTATCGAAGCAGACAAAGGAGAAATGGAGGAGTTAAAGGTGTAGTTTATCTCCTATCTTGAACCTACAAATAAGCAAGTATCACCTGGGAGAAGGTGACCCACATCAAACCTCTACCCACTTGTACACTCTGAGAACATCGAACGATAGGTGAGAAACAAGGAAGTGCGGGAGGTAATTTCTTACTAGTTGAGCTTTCCTGATTATAAATTTTGTGACCCCGTGGGGTTGTATATGGAGCCGTGTTTTCCAAAAGCATTGGAGCTTGCAAGGTTATTCATATTATCCTTACTTAGGGGTATGGTCAGTGTTCCAATCATGTTCTTGTTTTGTTGTCATACTTCCCTTACCTTTTGTGGATCATTTGCAATGAAGAGAAGAATTATATTACCGAGCAATCTGGGTGGCTATGGTGGAAGTTTTCTTTCACCTAGCATTTTGTAAAAATCAGTTATCCTAGGATTGTGCATAAATAATCTCTTTTTGGAGCCCATGTTTTTATTTTTATTTTTTTTAGTAAACCAATGTACATATTTCCCTGTTATCTTCTATGAAAGTTTTGAGATAGAATCCATAGCCCAACAACTAAGGAATTGGAACTACTTATTCTTGGCAGCTCGCAGGGAGCATGCCATCCTCTATGAAGCCAAATGTTATCATACAAACTTTTTAGAGTCCTATGGGTTTTTGGTTTCTACCTAAGTCTCTGTTTTTCCCTATCTCTCTCCTTTCATAGACCAATTCTTAAGTTTTCCCCCCCTCGACTTGTAAAATCATTTTCTTTTTCCCCCCTCTGTGTTTGAAGTGCCCCGATATCCCTATTTTCCTATCCCCTATCCAGTCATCCAAGTCTTTGTTTACACAGGCCACAGCCGCGGGCTCAAAGAGCGACACTCAAAGAAGTCCATTCTGGACTCGAATCAAGCAAAAAGGCAAGTTCATCTTTAAATGGTGGGAATTCCATGTGGAGTTCATATTAGTGGTTCACAGGCATTCAAAATATTAAAAGTTGTGCGAAGTATAGCGAAAGAGAAAAAGGTTCTAAGAGAGCATGAGTCGAAGTCCCGAAGAAATCGTGAGTCATCGATATTAAAGTGGATGGGTGGCAGCTGATCCTAGTGTTCGGGGAAATTGCTTCGGGAGTTTTCAAAGTGAGAAGTGGATAAAAATTCTGGAGAGCCGAAGCTTGAACTCCCAAATAAATCATGGACCATTGATTTCAAAATCAGCAGGGAGCCATTGATCTTAGCAGCAGTTCCTCCCAAAGTCTCGGAGTCCCGAAGGGGATCTCAATCGTCGATCTCAGGAGGGCCATACATCATCAGATCTATGGCTCTAGGTAAAATCACTTGGAGGCCCAGTTTTTAGTTTTGATTCTCCCAGAGCCTGGAGGCCCAGAGTGGATCTCGACCATCCAATTCAAAGAGCCATGTGTCACCAAATCCATAGCTCCAAGTAAAAGCACATCAGATAAACAGGAGATATCCCTCAAGCCCTAGAGAGCCAAATGCATGTCGGCTATCAGCATAGATAGGTGGAACCATTATGGTTTTGACACGTGGCACTCTTTTCAAGTATTCTCAGACATGCCTCCAGCCTGTTTTCAAGTGACACATGTCACCTCTCCATCTGCAACACATTAGCATGGTGACATCGAGCCTCCATGTCAGATAATCCTCTGGGAGGTGTTATTGTTCAGCGCCAAAAGTAGCACCCCACCCCAAGGCACACTTTTGGCAGATTCTAAAGTTGGTGGGCGATTAAGCTTGGAAGTGGCACTAAATCTAGCGGGTATGCTAAGATCGCAGATCAGGACTAGACCTATGACCAAAGTCCAGTCCGGTGATGCAACATGCTCAGGTGATATTTATCTTGAGCGGTCCCACAATGGAAACCATGGTTTGGAAAAAGTAATACGTGGTGAAAGGTGGTGGATTGCGGGCTCAAAAGCTATGTGAACCCAAACCACCTTTTAGCAGCCCCGCAATCACATGTTTATATAGAATCCTATCCGAGAGCAACGTGTGGCCACGCCCCTAGGAATTAAGCCACGTTTCAATCCTGAGAAAAGGAAATCGATGAAATAAGAGCTAGTGGTTGAAACCTCAGTTCACTCCATAAATGGAAGGCATGGAAGTCCCAACTGTGGGGACTGAATTGTCAGCCCATGGTATCCCTGTGGACAGATTTTCCTACAAACCCATGCCGATCTGAGTTCGCGTCTAACAGAGGGATATATGCACAGTATGATAGGGGGCTACTTAGATGCAAGGATTTGAATGTAGTAGCCAGTTTACACTCCTGGTAGAGGTGGATTGGTCTGAGTATAAATACATAGTTTTGATATTTTGTTAAGGTCATCGAATGGTTGAGATAGGCTCCCTGCTATTGTAATATTTTTGTGAATAACACGGGTTCTCTGGTTATGTATTTTTGTTTGAGACATATTGGTTAATCTAATTCATCTTTCTTGATCCATATTATTTTCCTTTGATACTGAAAGAGTTCATGATTGACTTATTCACATGGATTGTTATGATTGTATTATGATAAATACTATATTATAGTGTTGTTATAAAAAAAATCAGTTTGTTTGAGATTTGAATTCAAGAGGATCTTGCGTTTAATTTTTTCCTCCTTAGGCTGCTGGAAGACTAGATGTCCTCAACAGACCTCTACAATCTCCTCACCAAAGTCTTCCCTCTATTCACCCTTACTCCAACTTACTGATTGAAGTTGATTCCAAACCTCAAATGCTTGTGCATGCTAGTCCAGATTTATGAGTTAGAACATTATTATCATTGAGTCTGTGCCCATTTTACCTCTTTAAAACCAACATGTGAGATATAAACTAATGGGTACTAGGCTTACCTTCAACTTAATTTGAAGGTGACTTCTAGTGCTAACAATATGGAGCCCGTGATTTTCCATTTGCCACATTTTATGATTAGGATCATTTCCACGCAGTCCGCTCTTTGTTTTGTGGCATTCCGACGATTTCCATAATTTTTTTTATTATTGGGAATAATTTAATTAAATACACTAAATGTGTTATTGCTACCATATTATATAAATGGATACATGAGTGTAATAGGTTTTTGGAACCATAACATAAATATCTAAAGGTTGGAATGATGAGAAATGGATTTATGACATCCGAGAATGCCTTAGAAGTCAATTAATCACTTTCTAGTATTCAAAGGTGATTTAAAAAGGGTTATAAAGTGAATTTAATATTCATGTGGATTTTTTTAAAGAGAGGAAAGATATAGAAGGGGACCAAAGAAGTATAAAGGAATGGTATCACTTCACCTTTCCTCATTATGATTTGATTTATCATTTTGGATTTCTCTTGGAGCCATAGTTTTCTTAGGGATTAGCAAAATCCTTCCATCATTATAGTTTAGTTTTGCTGATGCAATATCCACCATAGCTAGACAATAAGGAGGATCCATCCAGGATATTCATTGGAGCTTCATTTTTGGTTTGTTTTCAGTTGGAGTCATGTTGTGTTGCGCAATAGATTGTGAAGTTTTCCTAAGGAGGTCAATTTCATATTTTTCAGATACCAGGAGGGTTTTGAGAAGGCATATTAGGAGACATCCTCATTGGTTGAAGAAGAGGGTCCCATGAAACCCTTCTTGTTGCTCCACATTGTTCCATGGGGACCTCTGTAGAATGAATATTTCTAGAGGAGGTTTTCAAGAGGCATCCTCATTGGTTGAACACGAGAGATCCGTGAGGGACCGCTCATCACCCAGTCTTGTCCCGCGAGGGCCTATGTAAGGGTTTGGTGGTTGCAAAAAGATATTTTATATTAGATACATGAGGGTTATATAAGGTCTCAAATACTATTTACAGCGCAGATAGTGATGGAGTAGGGATTTAAGAGCCTTGGAGCATTTGACATCATCTACTGGCATCATTCTAGGTTTTTGTTTGACTTTGTAGTGTTTTATAAAGCTATTATAACAACCATTAGATTTATTCTATTGTTGTATTTCTAGTCTCCATTCATAATAAAGGATTCCAATGTTGCCACTTTCATTATTTGTGTACTTGGATTAGTAATGTTCTTGATAGAAATTCACTTAATACAATGCATTCAAACTATTTGTGAAAAGCCATAGATCAAATTTTTTATAAAGTATACATGAGTACAAACAGTACCAGTGAAAACATAATTTGCACACTAAAAAACTTAAATCCTCACTTAGCATATTCAGGGATATTACATTGGTTTCATAGCTAGTGATATTTCCATCCTGTGAGAGTATGAATACAATGGATAAGAAAAGATGAAGACAAATTATGAATCCATAGGATAATATTAGAAGAAACTAGCACCATTGTTAAAGTATCATGATTTTTGGGAGCTATATGCATAGCACATGACTTATTGCGAAGAGTATCAGACATTTAGTGAGGAGATCTAGGTTGTTATGTCATTAGAATATTATTGCACCATCAAGAGAAGGAATTGGCCTAGATTTCAAACCAAGGCTTCTTTGAAAATCACAGTGTAGAAAGTGAAGGAATACAAGCGTGAAGAACATAGGGACTTGTTGAAGGTACATGTATCTAATTATGTTGAGGATGTGTGCAATACTAAGACAAAAACATCTAGTACACCATTAAATCTATCTCATGAGACCCATGGGACTAGCACATATGATGGACAGGTTAACAACACACATGATGGAACTTTTCGATCAACCAATGATGAGGACTGAACTGCATATCTTAGTAATGACGATGATGTGGGTGTGGAAACACCTAAGTATGGTGAGGATGCAACATATTATAATGATTATGGGACAATGTTCCAATCAGTCGATGTTGAGGATTCAAAATCTCTCCCTATTTATGATTCTTATGATGAGGGATGTTCAAGCATGCTAGAACCTAACTATGATGTGGATTCAACACCTCATCTTGTTTATGACCAGTATGATGATGCAGGTGTGATTATACCTGAGTATGAAAAAGGTTAGGAGTTATGCGTGAAGGATGAAAATTATTAGGTTGATTTTATCAATGATAGAAGATCAGAAAAATTGTGTGAGGAGGATAGTCCACATTACACGACATCATCTAATGATTCAATCGATCCTTGTGTGACAACCCATGCTATATTGATGAAAATGCATTGCGTGATTTGGAGAATTGACTATTGGTCACATAGGACAAAATTTTGTAGGTGTTGAAAAGGGAAGATGGTGCTCATAAGTTTATTGAAGATATTATGTGGGAAGCTCATGTTTAGGAGAGACAAAAAGGAGTTGTATAAGGGATCACTAGTGCTCAATTACACATCATCAAAGAAGCACTAGAATAGATGAAATCTGATTAATTGTAATTGTTTATGGATAGGTACCTTGCTCTTAATTTCATTGAAGAAAATAAAATGGATA
This sequence comes from Picea engelmannii, assembly GCA_009831015.1. Classification (NCBI taxonomy): domain Eukaryota; kingdom Viridiplantae; phylum Streptophyta; class Pinopsida; order Pinales; family Pinaceae; genus Picea; species Picea engelmannii. The sequence continues at coordinate 10,121 of WSFP011325853.1, forward strand.
TTGAGGAGCTTTCTTACAAGCTTAGCTTGGCATGCTCTTCAACATTGACAGAAGTAATGGCACATGAGGGAGTGATTGGAACTCATTATCTTAGTGAGGAGCCTCTTGTGATGATCCCACAGGAGGAGCATTCAGAGTTGTAGGTATTTCAGGAGAAGTTTGAAATAAAGGGTTTTGACCGTGCACCTATTTTGCATTGTAGGAATGATGAGTCATTTATTTTGGATGAAGGATTAGCTACAAATATGGTAGTTGAGAAAATTCCTTGTGGACCAACCAAAAAGGAAGCATATACACCACTTGATTAGGGAATTGAGTATAGAAAAGTGGTGGATACATCACTCTAGGATCCAAGTTCAATTGATATAGTGTCCCATGATGATGCAATGGTGTGTAGTAGTATACAACAATATAAAACTATGTATGGTGGTGTAAAGTGGGTTTTTTGAATGAATATCCTAGGGAGACCTCCCGATAGGGACTTCAAACATGTCATTGAGTTTTTTTCACCCAGGATCGATGAGTAGAGATATGAGTTTCATGGAGAGGAATATTCTTCAGAGATTGATATTTGATTGGGATGTCACCAAAGCGGGGACATAGAGTAGGGTACCCACATGATTTCTCTTAGATTTTACCTTGAGTTCTTGGGAATACCCTTGGGGTTGGCCAATGCACCTAACACTTTCATGTTTTGTAGGCAGTAGCAGTGGAATGTAGTGTTATATTTTGATGCAAAAAATATATTCAATAGGAGACAGACAGTTCACCTGAGTCAACTAGGTGAGGAGGGTAGGATTATAACCATGTCAGGGATTTTTCATTTGTTCTATGTAGTCAGTGCATGGGAGGAGATACATATTTTGTTAGATAGGTTAACAAATATTTCAATAGGAATTAGGAGTGGTTGACTTCCAATTTGGTGGTGATGGTATCCTAACATTCATCGAAGTGATGGATTACATAAGATGATGACCAATAGGTTCGTATCAGTTATTGGTCTACCTCATTATAGATACGATGTGAGAACATTTGTGGAGCTTTGCAGAGATGCAATTTCCCTCATGAGACCCAAGATCAATTCGATCCACAAGTTGGAAGACCTTGACTTCACTGAGATGCTTTGGTTAGACATGATCTAGGATAGTAGGTTCATTCCTTTCATGGATTTCATCCTAGGATTCCATGAGAGGATAATGCAACCTGGGTATGGAAATAAAGCAATTATGATTAGGTGGGTGCAATACCCACATGATGGTTCCTCTCGTGGAGTAGTTTGGAACCCTATGACTATAGTGTTTTACAACTCAATAGAACATACAGATGAGATGGCCAATGTTCACCTTTTGAATTTTAATCTTATGATTGATTTCTTGTACCAGTGGTATTCTAGGGAGTGGACTATGTTTAAATAGCTATCAATTACATGGTTTATCAGGGACAGTCAAATAGATTATTGTGTTATCACCTTGTAGATCAGTTTTATGAGTAGAGGGTGATTCATGTCACATAGTCTAGTTTGGGACCTTGGTTAATTTATTACTTGTAGGAAGGTCTGAGAGAGATTCGCATGGAGGGATATTACAAAGGAGTGTACAAATCATTGACAATATAGATCAGGGCACACTCATATAGAAATGTTAATGCAATCCTTGCCCATTTTCGAGTGAGAGTGGGAGAGTATGTTTATTGATCGCATTATAGGTTTCATGAAGGTGCAGGGAGAAGATAATATGTCATCAAAGTTCACTTACTTTCTAGTGATGTCTTTGGAGTGTGGGGCAACATATGTGACATATTTATCTATTGGGGAGACGTTTAGAGTCCATGAGTAGCTCATATTCATTGCTCGTTATTGGGACAAACTTCCTTTTCTGATACTTGAGATTTATCATGGCAGCGTATCTGGAGGCTGTGACTTCACATGGATGTATGTGCAGGCTACTATTTATGGTAGTAGGCTCATCCCTTACAGGTATTTCAACTTGGAGAGGAGAATGTAGTTTGGGCATGATGATCGAATGACCATGATTAGGGTGGTACAATGACAATGTGGTGGTTCCTTTATGATATTATCTTGGGACCCCTATATTCTAGTACTAGACAACTCAACAACTGACACCAAGGTGAGAGACAATTTTTTCTTCCATGAGATTTGTTACCCAGTAGAGTCGTTATTTGATGGGTTGATCGAGTTGTTTTGGGATCGAGTTTCTCTACTTAGTGAAATTTTTCAGGAGACCTCTTATATCCATACCTTTTCGGATCACACATTGAGTGGAGGATATTTCACATATTCCAGGGTGGTTTGGGGACCTGGTATAATTTCTAGTTTCAATCTAGCCCAGTTGATGGAGTGACCAGTTGGGATGGAATTGCTTGAGGAAAATCAGTCCTTGGAAATGTAGGAATGTAATGTCCCCATTATCAGATCCCTCCAATCCATAGTCAAAGGAGACATTGTGATATTATATCATCCTGGCCAGATTAGTAAATTTAGGTTAACAATGAGCTTGGGAAATTTGGAGGGGTTATATGGATTTCAGGCTATTCCATTCACCGTCATTTATCATCAGGATCATTTTTGTTAGAAAAATAGGACCACGAAGCAGTAAAATAAAACAAATGTGGAAATAAAACACAAAATATACACAATACAATAGAGACAAAGATATACGTGGTTGACCCACTGTGGGCTATGTCCACCAGAGAAAATTTCAGGTCCTTCCTTTATTATTATCCAACAAATGAAGGGATACAACCTACAACAAACCCGTTGTAACTTCCTCTTATTTTTGTCATAGTCTCCTCTCTCAAAATACAATATTTTCTATGATACATATCCGTAATACATTTCCCTCATAAAAGAGGGTTTCCTTCTAGGGAAGAAAACCCTAACATAACTTCTACCATCAGATCTGTGACCTTATAATGAATGGTCCAGATTTACAATGAAATTACAATATACATTTACAAGGAAATTTTTCCTTCAGGGGCTTCACCGTCAAACCCCCATCGAGGAACACTATCGCCCGAACCTCCGTCGGGTGCTCACTTTCCCCCGGAGCCCCCAGTCAAGTGGATAGACCCCTCGGACCCTGCAGGGGGGTAACCCACCCCCTACACTCCCCTGCATGGATGAGTGTACATTCTTCTGAGGTGTAAATTCTTCATGGGGTATAAACACAACTTGAAATAAATAACTCTAAATCAATAAGATAATCAAGCTCCACAACCAACAATTTCCACATAGTCCATTCTTGTTTCCGTTGTGTTCCAATGATTTCCGTAATTTTTGTCATTGTTGGGCATAATTAAATACATTAAATGTGTTATTGGGACCAAATTATTTGAAGTGTTACATGAGTGTAATAGTTTGTTGGAATTGATATGAAAAAATATAAAGGTTGGAATGATGAGAAAGGTATTTTAGACATCAAGGGATGTCTTAGAATCCAATTACTTACTTTTCGATATTAAAAGGGGGTTTAAAAATGGTTATAAATTGAATTTAATATTTATGTGGATTTGGTAAAAGAGAGAAAATATATAGAAGGGGCTTAGAGAAGTATAAAGGAAGGGAAACACTTCACCTTTCCGCATTATGATTTGATCTCTCATTTTGGAGTGCTCTTGGAGCCATTGCTTAATTAGGGTTTATCAAAACCCTTCCATCAATATAGTTTAGTTTCGATGGTGCGATATCCACCCTTGCTAGAAAAGGAGGATCCATCTAGGATCTTCATTGGAGCTTAAATTTGGGTTTGTTTTCAGTTGTAGAAATATCAACTTGCACATGAGATTGAAAATATTTTTGGAGGAGACTGATTTCATATTTTGTAGGTACCAGGGGGATTTCAAGAAGGCGTATTAGGATAAATCCTTACTGGTTGAACAATAGGGTCCCATGAATCCATATTTGTTTCTCATGATTGTCTCAAAAGGACCTCTCCATATTGAATATTGATACATGAGGGTTTTGGGAGGCATCCCCACTGGTTGAACGCAAGGGTTTTGCGAGGCCCTAATCATTTCACAATCGTGTCCCGCGAGGGATTTGTAAGTGCTTGTATGCCACACCATTCTATTTGGATCATATTTGTGAGGTTTAGAGAAGGAATAAAAGGATATTTATAGAGAGGAAAGTGTTGGAACAAGGTTAGGGGAGCCTTGGAGTAGTTGACATCATCTATTGGCATCATTCCAAGTTTTTGTTTGACTTTGTAGTGTTTGATGAATCTTCTACAACAACCATTAGAGTTCTTTTGTTGTTGTATTTCTATCCCCCATTCATAATAAAGGATGCCAATGTTGTCACTTTCATTATTTGTGTACTTGCATTAGTAATGTGTTTGATAGAATTTTACTTAATGTAATGCATGGAAACTATTTTTGAAAAGTCATATATCATATTTTTCATAAAGTATGTATTCATCATAGCATATTTCGTAGTCATCTTAGGTACATCACCAACATCAATAGGTGTCACCATATCAAATGTAGAAATGGATATTAATAATTGTGAGAAGACAATTCATAATTGAAGAAAGATAGATAATGTTTCCATATTTTACACATCTAGCAAACTTATAACTCCTGTACAAACTATTTATTGATTTTCTCTCTAGATAGAAATTTATGTTAGGAAAAGATTGCAATAATTTGAAATCATATATGTGTTCACTACAAAATTTGTTGTTGTCCTCTAGGTTGTCCCGTATCTCTCATAGAGAAGCTGAATGACATGGAATAGTGTGTGGGATGAACCTTCATACACTACTCTAATCCTTTGAGAAAGTTCTCAAGTTAGTGAAGGGGTACACTCAATATTTCATAAGGAAAGTGTAGGAAACTAGTTTAAGATAAAATATATATTTTATATTTTCATTATGATTTACAATGTCTCATGGGAAACAATTTATACCCATAGAACACTTGGGACATACCCTATAATGCGGGCATGTTTTCCAATGAATAGTTAATTAAAATATAATTAAATTAGGTTTGTTATAAGTCAGCCACACTCGAAATTATTCGACTTTGAAGCACGAGTAAGGATGAATGCATTGATATTAAGTATTCATTTTCCTAAGTGGATTCAACTTATTGTCAATTCTTCCACTTGACAACGTACTCATTGAAACTTCCTGAATGAATGGTGTTGGTCCTAACCTCTATTATTCCTTATGGCTACAATATAATCTACCCTTTTCATCCAAAATAGGTAGTTTCATGTGTATTGGAGTTTTTGGACCCAACGTTTTCTTAAAACATGAAACATGGAGGACATAATGCAAGATTCTCTTGTTTGTTATGTCTAACGCATATTCCCCTTGGAAAAATCTCCTTTGAACATGGTAAGGGCCATAAAAATTGAGTGCAATTTTATGATTTTTGTATTTTTTGAGTGAGTTTTTCTTGTAGGTTGGAATTTAACAAGCACCCATTCCCTACTTCAAATTCTATTGTTGATTAATTTAGTTTCTGGATTGCTCAAGATGACCTTTTAGAATATGAAGGATTTCATCATAAGTCTCTAAGTTGTATTTTATTGTAGGATCCTTTAATTTGGAGAAAACATATTATTTTATTGATGGTGGAGAATATGCATATAAGGCCTCAAATGGATTCACTTTGGTCGACATGTAGTATCTGGTGTCACAACAACATAATGAGTGATGTAGCTAGTTGCTCCACTAATATTGATGGTCACTTGAAAAATTCTTGAGGTATACCTCAAAGAACTTATTTACCACTTCAATTTTTCTATCCATCTGAGGACGGTATGAGGTTCTCATGGGTAGTGTGGTTCCTACATGGTTGAATAATTCCTTCCAAAATTTGTTGGTAAATTTGCTTTCCCTATAACTAATGATGATGTTTGAGAAGCCATGGAGTTTACAAATATTTTTCACATAGCTATCAATGATTTTACTAGCCTTATCTCTTAAGGAAATTTCAATGAAACAAAAATATTTCGTTAATCAATCCACAGTTAAAAATATGTTATCCCTCCCTTACAAAATAGCGATATCTATGATAAATTCCATGGATACCTCAATCCATTTCTTATTTGGGATATAAAGGGGTTGAAGGAGGCTTTGTGTTAGGGTCCTAACCCGCCATTCCTTGTTTATTGATTTAAGCTTTGATTGTTTACTTAAATACAAATGGCCTTTGTATCGAAGCTCATCTTGGAGCCAAGAGTACCATTGGGGAGATGGAGCATTGGTCTTCAATTGTTGGATCAGATGCGAACTTTTGGTATCTTGTAGCCATTCTTGGCGAACAACTTGGAGCCAATCTAGTAAAATGAAGGAAAGAGAAAAAAGTGATCCTTCTTCTTCATATTTTCGAGACAGTGCATCTGCCACCACATTGTCTTTTCCTTTCTTGGAAATGATCTCATAATCATATCCAAAGAGTTTAGTCACCCATTTTCGTTGCTTTAGGGAGGAAATGCATTGTTCCCGAAAGTACTTGAGGCTTTGATGGTCTGTCTTAATTTGGAAACTTTTCCCCAAGAGATAAGGGTGCCATAGATCAACGACATGCAGAATAGCCAACATTTCCTTTTCATAGACGGGTTTTCCCGGATTCCTTTCAGATAGTTGCTTGTTGGTGAAGGATAAACGTTGACCCTCTTGCATAAGGACAACACCGATTCCTTTCCCTGAGGCATCACATTCAAACACAAAGGTCTTTTTGAAATCAGGAAGGTCCAAAACCAGAGTGGTGCACATGGCCATCTTCAAGGTTTGGAAAGCTTGAGCAATGACTGGAGTCCAAGTTAAAGAGTAATTTTTGAGGAGAGAAGTGAGAGGTGCTGCAATCTTTCCATAATTCTTAAAAAACTTGCAATAATACCCTGTTAAGCCCATAAATCCACACAAGCTTTTGAGAGTCTTTGGGTGCAGCCAGTCTTGCATAGATTCAATCCTTTTTGGATCCACCCTGACGCCATCCTTGCCAACCAGATGACCCAAGTATTATACTTCTGAGGCACCAAAATCACATTTAGATGGTTTCAGGAAAAGTTGATGCTGAGAAAGTAGATGGAGAACTCGATCCACATGACTAAGATTGTTTGTCCAGGTTTTTATGTAGATGAGGATATCATCAAAGAAAACTAAGACAAAATGATGGAGAAAAGGATGGAAGACATGATTCATGAGGCTTTGGAAGGTGGAGGGGGCATTACATAAGCCAAACGGCATGACCAAAAACTCATAGTGGCCCTCATGAGTTCGAAAGGCCGTCTTGGGAATGTCTACCTCTTTCATACATATCTGGTGATAGCCCGAGCAAAGATCAAGTTTAGTAAAGAATTGGGTGCCACTCAATTCATCCAGGGTCATCAATGACAGGAATGGGAAATTTGTCTTTAATGGTCAGTTTGTAGAGGGCACGGAAGTCAGGACACATTCTCCAAGAACCTTCTTTCTTCAGGACCATGACTATAGGAGAAGAGTAAGGGCTCGTACTAGGGCGGATACCGCCTGCAGTAAGGAGTTCCTGGACCATTTTCTCAATTTCATTTTTTTGTTAAAAGGGGTGGCGATACAGAAGGATATTGGGACGAAGGATTCCGGGTATAAGGGGAATGGAATGATCATAAACACCATGGGAAGGAGGGAGTCCTTAGGAAGTGGAAAATACCATTTGATGTTTAGAAAGGAGGGCTTGGAGGTCTTGCAACACCAGGGGTGTCTCTGTTGCTTGTATGGCATGGAGTTGGGCAATGACACTAGAATGACCTTTTTTTAGCAGCTTTTCCATGCGATGGGAACTAATGACCTCAGGTGAACCAACAATGATGCCTTGAAATTTATATTGGTGGCCTTCCTAGTCAAATTGCATGGTTAATTCCTTAAAATCCATGAGAATGGGACCCAAAGTCCTTAGCTAGTTTTCACCCAACACAATGTCACAATTGCCCATGTCAATAGCAAACATATGGGATTTTAGGTGGTAGTAACCAATTTGGAGACACACATTTTCACAGTGCCCTCCACATTTCATGGAACCACCATTGGCAATCATGATTTGGAAATTGTTGATGACATGGATGTAGCAATGAGTTTCTTGGGCAATGTGGCGACGAATAAAATTATGGGTGCTTCCACTATCAACTAGAATGATGACCTTTCGATGCTTGATGTAATCGATTAACTTGAGGGTTTGGGGGGTAGAGAAGCCAGTGAGAGCATTGAGGGAAATGATCAGTTCCACTTCGGGAAGGTTTGAGGGAGGGGTTATGTCAGTGATTTCAGGTGACTCAGGCACAAGGGGAGTTTCAACATCCTCTTTCGAAATATCCTCATAGATGGCCATAGAAATATTTTGTTCCTTACACTTGTGGCCTGGGAAATATTTTTCATCACAATTATAACAAAGGCCTTTGAGTTGGCATTCATCCATTTCAACCCTGGTCAATTTTTGGATTTTTAATGGGGCGGAGGGAGTAGTGGGATTTACGGGTTTAGGGAGAGGGATAAAGGAGGGTTTATGGTTTTGAGAGGATACAAATTGTCATGCTTATTTATATTTTTTAGTAGCCTCCACCCAACTCGAAGGTTGAGCCATGAGGACATGGGCCCGAATCTCATCCTTGAGGCCACTGATAAAACACTCTCGAAAGAAAGCATCAGTCATGCCCTTTGTTCGAAAAGCCAAGCATTCAAAGGCAGCTATGAAGTCTTCTACTGTTCTTGATTGTTTCAACTTTGTCAAACGGCCCAAATGGTTGGTTTCAGTGTCAAAGCATTCAGAAAGCTCAGTCACAAATTGGGTACAAGCAATATAGCCTTGACGAGAATTTTTTCTCAATTTCCACCATTGCCAACGTTCTTGATCTAGATGGAGAACATCATAGCGGAGTTTGGCCAAGTCATCTGTAATGCCATATAAAGAGAAATAATGTTCCATTTGGGTGACCCAACCAGTGGGGTCTGGGCCATCAAATTTGGTCACATCCACCCGCGAAAGGCATAGGTCACGTTGAAAGTGATGGGGATGAAAGGTATGGGAATGGGAGGAATGTTCACCTTCAATCTTTGGAGGTGCATCATAGAAAGGGTCATCTGTAGGGATCTTCAATTTGGTGCAAAGTGATGCAAAGACAGATTCAAGCTAGATGGTCAGTTCTTATTTGACTTCCTCCATTGAGGATTGCATGGTTGTATTTATGGTTGTATTGATGGATGTATCGATGGAGACAACAGTAGCACTGAGTTGTTTCACTTCTTTTTGGGTCCCTAGGAAACCAAATTGCAAGGTCTTGAAGCGATATTCCAGGTCTTGGCTACGGGTATGGTCCATGAGGATGGGTGAACTGAAAAGGGGCGGGCGGGGTAAATTTTTTTTTCTGAAAAATGATATGGATGAATGTGATAAGGGCGAAGAGATGAATCCAATGGAATAGGTCTCAAATAATGGTGAAAAAATTTCCAATTTTTTTTTTAACACCTGCAGAGTTATACTCCGGTCTGAAGAATACTACAGTGATGAAATCCCTAAATGCTTAACCAGAAAGAAATGTGTATTTACTTAGCAACCCGAACATAGTTGCGCGACAATAGATCTTGTATGTTTTAATTTGGTTATGCTTCTGTCCCCCAAGGGTTAGGTATTCAAGGGTTCTACAGACAAGGGTTTGCCCTGTGCTATAGCTCTCTGATATACGTGCAGGGTCCAATAGTAGTACTCATCCCAATATCTCAGGGCACTAACTAAGTAGGATATGCCCTTAGTCATACTACCTGACTACCCAGGTACTAGAGAGTATCTTCTCGAGTGTTGTTCTCGGTGGCACTATAGCAGTCAGGTAGCCAATCGGTTTATCTAAAGAGGGCTTCAGGAAATCTAGTTCGATCCGTACATAGGTGTTGTCTGATGTGCTACCACACAAAGGGGTACCAATAGGGGTTACAAGGGTGGCCAACAGATGTGCACTTAAGAACCACTTGTATTTCCTACGTATACAAATCCCTCAACCACGGGTTTATGCGCGTAACGACATATCTCTGTGGCTTAATGACGTCGAAATACGTCTCTACTCTAAAAAAATATTTCCCACAATTTCTACCAATGAAAGTGCTTTGATACCACTTGTAATATACCAGATATAAAAAGTATGCAGAACATAAATAAAATGCTAGAAAAGGCAAAATAACAGTAATATAACCAGCAAAATTTCCACAATAACACAGAAATGATATAAGAACAACAACCAAAATAACACTTTGATTCAGAAGGCAATGTTCACAGCCCTCTTCGAGGGGGAAACCTCCAGTCAAGCAGCACTCTATTACAATAATCTCCAAGCTAGGGTTTTCATACCCTCGACCCTTATTTATACTAAATATGTCTATCAAGAGAAGCTTCTAGAGGAATATCCTTCTAGAAGCGAAAGCTTCTATTAGGTATTCTTACATCCACCTTATTCTATTTTATTGAAAGGCCTTATTAATATTGACCTTTATTACATCCGAATATATTTCTCTACCTATGTGCGGGTTAGGACCCTAACAAATAGGACTGGAGCTCTTCTTTGTGTTTGTCTCAAAACGTAGTAATATAGATGAAGTGCCTGTTTGTGCAGAACTTCGCAAATGTCTTGAACTGATGTAGTGTATTCGGCGTCATGCAAGGGAAGGATTCAATTGACCCCTTTAGGTGTAGATAATAGGTATGGAACACTGCGTTTGACTTCCATTTTGTTTCCATTTCACTCGAATAGCATAGCGTAGTGAACTTCGCAGCTAGTGGTTTGGACGACTCAATTTCAGGGAAGGTCACTCCTTCTAGCATCTCCCAAGCAATGAAGGAAATGAGGATCAACAACCAGCTGAAATGAAACTTATAGCCTTGATCCTGAGCTTCACGACAATCTTTCTCTAACTGGTTGACGAGGTAGCTCACCCAGTTCATTTTCATCCCTTCAACTCATTTTCTTGTGAGTTCAATGACAAACCTCGTGACCTGCATTGACCCATTCTTCCTGACAAGCTTACTAGCGATCAATTAGCAACCTAGGCACACTGCACCATTCTGGATGGAGGCTACCTTATATCCCTGCTTCCATTTCTCCACATCACCATAGGTGTCTTTTATTGTCTATGCTAGGGCACGATCTGTATCCTTCCATGGGTAAAAGTTATGTGGATCTCTTCCTTGCATTCTTAATATGGTGATCAAAAGGATCAACATCAGATCTATTGTGATGCACCTATCCAACCATAGGTAACAACCATGGAAGCATGACATCAGGAGTTTAGCGCATGCGTTAACCTCGTGATGTCTTCCTAAGTGTGGTAACTTCATTACATTAAGAATGGTGGACCTCGCGATGTCCATAGTCCATGGATGGGGGATTATCTTCAACTTCTTCCCCATCATCTTGATCAAATACTTATGTGGTGCAAGAATTCCATAGTTTTTTCGATCTCCCAAGTTGAAGTCACTCATATTAAGCGTCATAATCCTCTCTAACTGTTGTCCTACTGTGCGTATCCCCTTCCGGAGGTACACAATGTCAATGTGTAGTCGAAGTCCCTCAAGACACTGTCACGACTCACAGCGCCAGGGAGAGGTAGGATGTAGTCGACCAATATTAATGGGATGAGCTTCGCATTCACCAAGTCATCACGATTCTTGGTTCGTTTCTCTGTTGCAGTTTGGGAGGGCCCAGATTGACGTGCAATCGATGGGGACTCTTACACTCCTCTTGTCGATGAAACTTGTACTCCTATGGATATGACTTTCTCAACCATGAGGTCTATGAGAATCTTTTCGACAGATTTCTCTATTGCACTAAATTCACCCAGCATACACACTCGAGATCTGATATCTCAAGTTGGTCAACAAATAATCAAGGTAGCAGAACGGATGATGAGGTCTCAATAAGAACTGTGCGAAAGAAACTAGTTCTATGTAGGCTCGGATAATCACAATTGGAAAAAGTGTTCACGGTAAGACATTCAACGGGTTAAATAGATAACATCATAATAAACTCCTCCAATGGGTAGGAGTGCTTCTATCAATGCAATTACATCCGTTATGGCATGGCCCCAATGGTCCAATGATGATATTTCCGACAATAATTGTGTTTCTAGCCATTCTGGAGCATCAGTCTAATGGTCAGGACACCTCCAATGGTCATATTGCTCCACCATGGCAAAGTGCCAATCAATGTTGTTCTTCTATTCCGACAAGGTTCAAGTTCTGCAAGCCTTCCTTCTAGGAATTCCTCTTTGGAACCTCTTGCAATTTTTCTAGCTTTGCTTTCTTCTTATTGAGATTTCTAGCTTTCTTTCCGGTGATCTGCATTTCTGGATTCCTCTTTCCATTCTTGTTCTTATCTCCTCTTGGCATAGTAACTTCTCACTGTTGAGGGTCTTTCATAGGGTTCGAGGGTAATACTTCTTCTCTTACTATTTATGGAGTAGATTCTCTACTCTCCTGTATGGATAAATTCTCTAAGTCTTCTTGCGTTCTTTCAACTTTGATAACTAGGTCTCTGGTCCTCAGTTTCTTCGACTTGCCCTCTTGTTCTTCTAGTAATCTTGTTATTCTCCTAGCCATGAAATCCCTTAATTCTTGTTTTTTTTATTCTATAGCTTCCTCTTCTTCTTTCCTTCGGATATGATATTTCACAATCCAAGTCCTTTTTAACAAAAGTGCAAAAGGGGAATTGTTCTCAACAAACTTAATGACCTCAAATTATTCTTATGTCGATGATCCATGATCAATCATAGGTACATGAGAAATTATTCCACATAGGGTTATCAACTTTCCTTTAAACAATCCTATTCCTCCCAATGAAGGAATCATAACAAGATTTCCTAATACTTCCCAAGTACTTTATGTCATAATGTTCACCTGTGTTTATGCATCCAATACATAGTCTATGTCAAAGTCCCCTATTCTTTTTTCTATGCACTCTTTCTCTTTTAAAATATCTAATAAAGTGATGTCTCTGTGATCATTCAATGTTTCTTTCATCTACAATAATATAGCCTCTAATTCTTTCTAGTTTTTTAGCATATTCTTAGTCTCTTGGCCTTCCTTAGGGTCTTCTTGTCTTATGTTCATCTTCTCAACTTTATCAATCATTCTAAGGCAATTTAAAACTTCATATCTAGTAGCTTTACAACAAAGGCAAATAGGACCTCTACTAGGGCATTCCTTAGCAAGATGTCCTGGCATTCTACAACTATCACAAAGGGTCAATCCTCTCTTTCTCTTAAATGATCCCCAACCTTTCCTGTACTGTGCACTCTGACCACAATGATGGACTTGTAAACAATTCTTTCGAGGATCCTGCATCCACTTGTTAGTCCAACAATTCTTTCTATGCATAGGAATAACATATCTTTCACTATTTCTATCAGATCTATTCATATCATATATTGCTTATTTGAGTTGTGCCCTAGTTTTCAGACTAGGACCAAATCTATCAAACATACCTAGATTCATTCTTTCGGAAAAAAAAATCCCACTTATCTTACCTTTATCAGAGCAAAAAGCTTTAATATCTTACCTCTTTTCTTCAGATCGAACTTCTTTTCTTAGGACGAAGCTTCACAATTCAAGTAGAGTACTGCACACTACAACAACAGATCTACGCATAGAGATTTCTCTTTTCTTCAGTTCCCAGCAATCACAGTTTCAGGTCTCGGCAATAGAACCATTTGTTGGTACAAGGGAAAACCCAGGGTTCAATGTTACAACAGTGCACCAACAAAACCCTAAATACTGGCCCTTTCGGAAACACCTACGAAGCAGATGAAGTCTCACCTGAGGTAGAGACAGGGGGGGTTGTAGGACTCAAGTGTATGCAACCTAGCTGGGACACAGATCTATGATTACAATACTTAAAAAAGCACTTAGCATTTAACTCGTATTCACATCGCAGGTAAAACCCTAATTACAAAACAATGCAGTATTCAACAATATACAACACACCCAAGCACTTAACATGTATAAATAGAGTGAATCTAGCATTCATTCACATTACTAAACACTAAGCTACTATATTAGATTCATATAACATACATAAAGATGACAACACTAAGCATAAATCACATCAATAACACAAAGCAACCATAACACATGATATACGTGGTTCACCCCCAATGTGGGGCTACGTCCACCAACTCTTCGTCTTCTTTATTATCTTATGTCAACCTCCTTACATGCATAGAGCCTCAAAACCAACTATGCATAGGACATGAGATCTGCACACACCTCACCAGATCCTCCTTCCCAAGTTAGGCCACAACACAAATCCTTCTTACACATTCTGCACACAAGATTCTTACAATCACTTGCACTTATCTCTGCAAGTCTTAACACATAGTATGCAAAAAGCCTCTAGCTCTGCACTAAGCCAATTCTACTAGGTCTCTTCACTTATTACTTTCTTACATCACCTAGATATCTATTTATACATTACAAATGGGGCCTAAACATGGGTAAACCCATTTTCCGACATCCCATACCCCTTACATAAACCCGAAACCCAAAAATCTCACAAAAGGGGGTGAGATCCTGTGATCTCCGCTTCGCCTAGAGCTTCATCTTTGACTAGCCTCTCGAAGTCCCCAAAATTGGTCAAATATGACTAGCGTTTCCTCAAAACCTAGTCAAGGGCCAACACTTGTTAATCGCATTTTCATATCCGCGTCTTTGTCCTAATGTCAGCTCCATGTTTATCTCAACTGAACCTTTGAATCATGCCTTATACGCAATCCTTGTAGCACTTTTTTCATTTACGACTTGACACCTTGACCCATGGAGGAATTTTCCCCGACTGTCCTTTTCCTGCACATGTCTCCTTTCTCTGAGAGTTAGTATGTTCCTTTCTCTTGGAACTAGTATGCTCATTTTCGACACTCATTCCTTTTTTGTAATATAGCATTCTTTTTTTCTTTTTCAAGATCTTAAAAAATTGAAAAAGACAAAAACATCAAATATCCTGAAAAGAGGGGACGGGAAATAAGTATTCCTTTTTTGGCAGCACAAAGAGTCACCCTTGGAAAAATCACATCCTTCCATTTGTTTTTCAAGCATTGGGATATACTATTACCTTAGGAAGTTTTTCTTGCTACATAGAGTTGTGTCCTCCTCCGTTTGGTTACTCTTCCAAACAGATGGAGAGTTTGCATTGCCTCCTGCATCGTGAACTTATGTAAATGTCATGCTGCCTAAGTCTGATCGTATTTCATGCTATTGTCCAAGGGAACTTTCAACCATCCTAATTCATCCTTTCTATAGTTTGTCTCTTGACCTCATGAGTCATGCACCCCGAGAGTCCAGTCAAGTCCTGATTCAAAATCGACAAAGTTCTCTACCTAATCATCGGAATCCTAATGTCTTTTCCTGACGAGCCATCGGAGACCTTAGGGTAGTGAATTCATACACTCACATTGTACTCATACCTTATTTTTTGAAGATATTTAATTTTTTTCTCGAGCTATGAAGGCCTCATCTCCAACCATCGGGCGTCATTAGCTTCTTGAAGATGGATACTCTACTTGTATATCTTCGACTGATTTTGAGATGTAGATACGATATGTATTTTTCATGGATACACTTTATATTGTTATATGGAATGTATCTGTAGTGTATTTGATTGGAAACCATGATTTATTTCATCTCGAGCATGGGTATTCCCACCTCAGAGAGACAATTGTTGTTTTGCAGATGACACCTCCCGAACTATGGTCCCAGTCTCACTCGATCTTGTACATTGGTGAAGATATTGTAATGTATTTCAACCATCAGTTTCTCTTCTAACCTCACACATTAGGGGGCATATTTTATAGCCCTAAATTTCCCTATACATGCATACATGGCCTTGACCCTCTTACATGCATTTTTTGTCAAAGCACTGCTGAGAAAATATTCTTAAAAAATAAAAATTTAGAAGATGTGTGCACCCTGCACCATTATTGTCCACATACATATTCTTTTTGCATCACTACAACTCACGTACATATGCATGTTTCAGCATTACAACCCACGTACACTTGCAAAATTTGCAAAAAATAAAAAGTTGCAAGGAATTCATTGAAATTGATGGGCTATTGGATGTTTTCCAACTAATCCACCTTCAGAACCCGTCACCCAACCGAATAACCATCCTTTTGGCATATAAAGGAAGTGTTGGGGTCTCATTTCATACCTAAGCATAAGAACAATGCAACTCTGCCTGATTTCACTTCCCCTCCTTACCCAAGATATTGTTGCCTTTTGTGAGAAACTTCCTTAGAATTATGTCATTAGCCCCTTCTTCCTCCATTTAACCCATTCACTTCCACATAATATATCATAAGGTTGATAGGAGAAGTTCATATAAGGTGCACTTGGAGGATGGTGAAGAGGAGCCCGGACTAGGTTCACGGAACGATATCCGACTTAGATTGTAAAGGTATAATATTTGTGTTATGAATAAGAGAATTACATTTTCCTGTCCCAAATGATGGTTTGTTGAATACTTTTATTGGTTTATGCTTGAAATTCAAACATCTAACCCTAAATTATATATGGAATAGCATGCGTGTTTTTCTTTGTTTGTCAATATTTGGATGTAGGTCAGCCCTGGGAGGAGGCGTGTAGTCGGTGGAACTTCCAAGCACGAGGAGGTCATCACCAGATGTGGGATTAGAGGTATAGTTACCCCACATCATTTCTCTTTTCTTTATTTATATTAGTTTTGGTATGTTTGGGGTAGTATAGAGAATTAATTATCTTTTAGACAGTTATTTTCTCTGCCTACATTCTGAACCTTGGTGTAGTTAAAGGGGGGTTATTTCCCGCTAGCAATGGAGAAACTCTAAAATTGTAACATCCTCGACCACCCAGGCTAGGCCACAATACACGAGAGAACGCTTTTATTCTCTCTGCGGAACATACTATAACATACCCAACATCCAATTGAGCTATTCCACATAAAGTTTTCGAACTGCATGCAATTAAAACATACACAGACAAAACTATTGTGGAACTTTATATATAAAACGTAAATAGACGAATGCATTCTACAATTTCATGGATTCATACTGAAATAATAGTAAACAAATACATGCAACATATACATGCAATACTCATAACTATAAAGACATTTATAACCACACATAGGATAAACCCACAAAAATAAACATGTAAATAATAATGAAGTGTAAATTTATCACACAGTTGACACTTATCTTGGTAAGAATATCACCAACTGCATTCAGAACTTCCACAAACCTCCCATCCTTAGACCACACTATTCATCACTCTCAGTAGTGGGTCACCCCCGAGCTAGGACTAAACTTCACCCGGGTAATGGGATTCCTAACCAAGCTAACAACTCATAGACAATAGGAAAGACTATGTCACAGGTTCCCACTCAAACTAACATCCTACAGTCCCTCATTCCCCACATGTCTGTCCCACCCTAGGAAGTGTTCCCCTTCTCTTCTCAATAGTCCTTCAGTTGCCCCACTTCCTTTTCGGGCTTCAACAACAGGCCGAACGGGAAGTCTCAGAGCCATGTAGTTGCAGTTTAGCACCTTCAGGAAATCAATTCCCAACAATTCTCTCACCCAGAGAGAAATTTATCATAGGTATGACAACCTTCCTATTCAATATCCCACAGGCCTGACAACCTGCTTCTTCATTCCAACTCCCTAGGTAACCAGCTACAAAAACAAGTATGGCTATGGATACAGGTTCAGGTATAGTGACATGAGGTATGAAAGATAGCTCAATGAGTGTGTGAATGCTCATGGATGATTGACTGGATGATTGAATGATGGGAGGAATACTAGAAAATAATGATGGAAAATGAACTAAGACCCAACAATATGTATGCATGTCCTCAACTTGACACTTGTCATGTTGGGAGCTACGTTGGACCACTTGTCCCCAACTTTGGGACTTAGGATAAAATAATTATCCATACTTTATGATTTAAGAAATATTAATATAATATTCCTTTTTGGCTTAATATCCCTATCTTAGCCCCTTTTCCTTAACTTTTATCCCCCACCCTTTCCCTAACTAGTGGAGTTTAGTCCCCCATACTCTTTTATCGTGGTCGGTCTGCGCACAATGATATATTTTATATTAATGATGAGACATATACAAAAATGGGCACACTAGACTTTAACATCTAGGCTCTTTGGCCTAATTCAAAGCATAAGCATCCTAGCTTATAATAACTGGCTCACCAGCCTCTAAAGCACATCATATACGCAAAGGCTCTCTGGCCTCAAAATCCCACGCACTTAAGTTGTTGTGCACAGTATCCTGGAATGTGCACACTTCATCATTCTACTGCACAGTACATGCATGCACTATGCCATGAAAGGTGCATACAAAATAATATCAAACAACTCACCAACTTAAGTACATTTTCATTTACATTACAATTGGGTTCGACCTAGGGATATTACAAAAATGGGGGGAAGTGTACCACATGTTTAATGCTAATCCCTAAATAGTGGCACATTACCCATTAATTAGGGAATATTACATTAGTAATGCTATTTTATTTATGTTGTCTTGGGTCCATTAGTTGTAATTGTACCTCCTAGTCTCCTATATATACCAAGGAGATCTTTTCATTTGGAATCATCTTGTATTTGGAAATCTGTGTCGTGTATAAGGAGGTTGCCCCCTCGAAGACGATTGTTATCTAAAATTATCTCTTTTTCAATGAGTTGAGTACTTATTCTGAGTTTTTTCTATGCTATGTTGGTATTTGGTTCCTAACAATTGGTATCAGAGCTCAAGGTCTTGGGGTTTCAGTGCTACATCTTACACACCTTGGGATTTTCGATATATCTTTTTTTCTAAGGAGTTTCACAGGGAACCCCTTGGAGGATATTTATTATATGGATCAAGGTATGTGGGGTTAAAATTTCAGCTCATGAGGTCTTATAATTTTGGAGATATAGCCTGTGTAATATAGGGTTCTGGAATCATCCTAAATTTAGTCATCTACGAATTTTCACTATAAACATTTTTATGCACAATTTCAGACCCTGAAATATGAAGGTTATTCATAGAAGTTATCAAAGTATCTATTATAAAAAATGTATCTTCTTGTCCATCTTATTGTGTTAGATACACCCTGTGCAAGATAGAGTATCTTACTAGTGTTATTAACTATTCTCAAACAGGTCTTCCAGGTAAAACCATGATATATTCTTCAGTGAGTATCCAAATTAAGGGATACTAGCTTCAATGGAGAGTGGAAAGGTTTTATCATTTCTAGTAGAAGTTTCAGAATCAAATATCGTATATTGTGATCTTGGCACACTTTACAAGTACACTCTCCTAGAAGGGACAAAATTTAGCAAGGTGTGGGGATGTTACCATAACATCCACTTGGTACATCCAATTTTGATCATACTTTTGGCATTGTAGAGAAGATTTATCAAAGAGCCACAGAGAAAAAAAAAATCATACCCATAAGGGATGAAATTTTGGAGATACAACAAAATAAATATCGTCTAGAAAAACCACCTTGAGATCAAGGTTTAAAAGTGATACTTGGCCAACATGCCACCAAAAAAGGGAACTTATACACCAATTAATCCTCCAGACAATCCTACTTGGACTCTTGATGAAGGTGAAGAAATGCACAGAGACATAAATGATTTACAAAAGAAGACAGTAACAAAAGATGAACTAAAAGGGATGATGGATTTAGCTAAAGCTAAGTTGGAGGCAATAATGAATACTAATATGGAGGATTTAAAAAGGGAGATCATTGAAGGATTGAAAATGTTTCTAATAGAGAGGAGACCTAAAAGTTAAAACACATCCGATGAAATTCATGATGAGGACAAAAGGAAGATGAATCAAGAATGGAGAAACTCCAACATTGGGTTGAAGGCCAACCACTTTCCTAAGATTGATATGAGGAATTTTGATGGCAAGGATCCAATCATATGGATACTTCAAATGGAGCAATTCTTTGATCTACATGATGTGCCACATACACAAAAGGTACACATTACTTCTTTATATTTAAAACCCAATCAATTTGTGTGGTATCGATGGATTTTTTCTCGCAAATCACTCGTCACTTGGACAATGTTCACAGAAGAAATGATAGCACACTATGAGGATACAAATATCAATACCTTCTTTATCCAATTCATAAATCTCAAGGAAAAGGGTTCAGTTGCAAAGCACATTGAGAACTTCCAAAGATTGAATATAAAGGTAACGAATATTCCAGATGAGCACTTGGTTGATGTATTCATAGGAACTTTAAAGCATAGAATTCAACATGAGTTTCTCCTTTCTGAACCCAAATAATTGGAGAATGTATTCAGGGTGGCAATAAATGTTGAAAGTAAAAATATGGCTATGGATACTAGAAGGACCACTCCTAACATCTATCAAAAGAATAATGTTCCATCTTCCAAAACACCTCAACCTACAAGGTTGACACCTCAACAGTTGGAGGAAGGAAAAGAAAAAGGTTTATGCTTTAATTGTGAAAACAAGTACAGTAAGGGACATAAGTGTGGTGAGAATAAATTATTCTACATATATTGGGAAGAGGAATAAGAACAAGAACAAGAACCCTCTGAAGATGAAAACATAGAAGCAATTTGTTTTCAAGAATTGACTCCCACGATATCATGTAATGCATTGGATAGAATTAGAACTCCTCAAACCCTTAAGATCGAAGGATATATCAAAAAGAAAAAGTTAATAGTACTAATTGATTCTAGTAGTACTCATAATTTCATTCACTATAAATTATCC
The DNA here is from genome assembly GCA_009831015.1 of Picea engelmannii. Lineage (NCBI taxonomy): Eukaryota > Viridiplantae > Streptophyta > Pinopsida > Pinales > Pinaceae > Picea > Picea engelmannii. The sequence goes on from WSFP011325853.1 coordinate 30,899, forward strand.
AAAGATCTCAATTGTTGTGTATATCACGTGTCAGAGTTTCAGGTAATGATTTCATATGGAGGAACTATCAATTGCTCAGGAAAATGCAATAAGATCAATCTTACTATGGGGGAATATGTAATGAATAGTCCAATTATTTCTATACCCATGGGTGGTGTTGATGTTGTACTAAGAATCCAATGGTTACAATCATTAGGAACAATGACTTTTAATTTTCAAGAAATTTTCATGAATTTTTCAATGGAAGGAAAATAAATTGAGTTAAGGGGTATCACAGGGAAACCCAGTAAGGCGATAAGCTCTAATTGTATGAAAAGATTATTGAAAAAGGGGCATCAGGGTGTAATTTCACAACTATTCTTACTAGATGTTCAAACATCGAAGCCATCTATTTTCCTAGATCTCCAAGGGATCATTGATAAGTATTCCAAAGTATTTGAATATATTCCCAAAGGTCTTCCACCCACTCAAAATCATGATCACGATATTCACCTAATTTATGGGAGTGTTCCTCCTAACATCAGTCCTTATAGATACCCTTATGCCCAGAAGAGTGAAATTGAGTGTATGGTTGAAGAAATATTAGAGGTTGGCATTATTATACCTAGCCAAAGTTCTTACCCTGCACCAGTGGTAATGATGCTCAAAAAATATGGCTCATGGCATATGTGTCCAGATTATAGAGAGATAAAAAAGATCACTATTAAAAATAAGTTTCTTGTACTCGTCATTGATTAATTGTTAGATGAACTACATGGAGCAATCTATTTCACATAGTTGGATCTTCGTTTAGGGTATCATCAGATTAGAATGAAGGAAGAAGATATCCCAAAAACAACATTCTGAACTCATGAAGTCCATTATGATTTTTTGGTCATTCCTTTTGGCCTTACAAATGCACCTTCCACATTCCAAAGGTTGATGAATTCCATTTTCAATCCCTTCCTTCACAAATTTGTGTTAGTATTTTTTGATGATATAATAATCTATAGCAAGTCCTTTGAGGATCATGTGTAACATGTTGACAAGGTGCTACAACTACTAAAGGAGAAACAACTATATGCCAAACCATCCAAATGTTTCTTTGGGGTGAAGGAAGTAGATTATTTGGGTCACATTGTATCTCATGAAGGTGTCAAGGTAGACCCTGACAATATTAAATCCATGATGGACTGATCGATTCCCAAAGCATTGAAGAATATTAGAGGATTTTAGGGTTTGAATGGTTACTTCTGCAAGTTTGTTTAGAACTATGGAATAATAGAAACACCTTTAACGACATTAAATAAGAAGGATGCATTTTCATGGAATCCAATGGAAACTCAATCTTTTGAAATACTTAAAGAGGAGATGTGTAAAGATCCTATCTTGACCACACCAGACTTCAAAAAAACCTTTATTGTGGAATGTTATGCCTTGGGAAATGGAATTGGTGTTGTTCTAATGTAAGAAGGAAGGCCCCTTTCTTTTGAAAGTTGTCCACTCAAGGCAAAGGACTTACACAAACCGATTTATGAGAATGAAATGATGGAAATACTACATGCATTGAAGAAATGGCACCCTTACCTAATAGGTAGGAACTTCAAGGTCAACATAGATCATGATAGTCTAAAATACTTCTTGGAACAAAGACTATCTTTAGAAGAACAACACAAATGGGTGAGAAAGATATTGGGTTATGATTTTGAAATCATCTATAAAAAAGGGAAGCAAAATGTTGTGGTGGATGGAATATCAAGAAAGGATGAAGATGTTGAGGCCTTCCTCTGTGGTATCTCGATCATCCAACCCAATTGGATAATAGAAGTGAGGGATGAATGGAAGAATGATGAAAACATGTGGAATCTCATTCAAAGGTTGCAGCAGGATTCCAGATATATTTACATGGATAAATGATTCACTATGGTACAAAGATCACTTATATTTATGTAAGAAGTCCCAACTCAAACAAACGTTACTATTGGAATTTCACACCTCTTCGGTAGGAGTGCACTCATGATTTTTGAAAACCTGCCATAGGGTCAAGAAGGAATTTTTTTGGGATGGCCTTAAAACTAATGTTCAAAGGTTTGTGGAAGAATTTTTTGTTTTCCAACAAAATAAGGTGGAAACAATTATGAAACAATGTCTTTTACAACCATTGGCCATACCAAGTCAATGTTGGGAGGAGGTTTCCATGGATTTCATCACAAGGTTACCAAAATCTGAAGGAAAGAGTGTCATCATGGTGATTTTTGATAGACTAACCAAGTACGCACAATTTTGTGCACTCTCTCATCCCTTCAAATCCAGTATAGTTTCCACTGCATTCATGGAGATAGTTCAAAAGCTACATGGAAGCCCAAAGATTATTTTAAGTGATAGAGATCCCATCTTCACTGGACATTTTTGGACATAATTATTTTCTTGTTTGGGTACTCAATTGGCTCATCTATCATCCTATCATCCTCAATCTGATGGACAAACCGAGATAGTGAAAAATTGTCTAGAAGGATACCTTCGTTGCTTTGTCTCTTATAAAAAAACACAATGGCTCAAATGGGTACCCTAGATAGAATGGTGGTATAACACTTCCTTTCATATTGCAACAAAAATGACACCATTTATGGCACTATATGGATACCACCCTCCTTTTGTCACTTCTTATCTAAAAGAAAAATACAAGGTTCAAGCAGTGGAAGATCACATCGAGCAACAACAACAAGTTCTCCAAATCTTAAAGGATAACTTGACCATGGCACAAAATCGCATGAAACAACAAGCAGATCGACATCGTAGTGAAAGAAGTTTTGAATCAGGGGAGTGGGTGTTTTTAAGACTACAACCATACAAACATATGTCCCTCAATAAATCCAAGAAGGATAATAAATCATCACCAACGTACTATGGAATTTATAAGGTGTTGCAAAATATTGGTACTATGGCATACAAATTGGAGTTTCCTGCATCTTCACGAGTACACCCATTTTTCCATGTTTCATGCTTAAAGAAGGTTATATGTGACAATATTCGAGTTTAAACTATATTTCCGTAACTTGACGAGGAAGGAAATATCACATTGGATCCTAAATCTATCACTAACACAATAATTCATCGACTGAGGAATAGATCCATTTTAGAGTATCTCATTAAGTGGAGGAAACTACCTACTAAAGATTCAACTTGGGAAGATGAGTCTTTTATACATAAGCATCCAAAATTATTCAAGCATTGCGGACAACACTTTTTTGAAGGGGAGGGGCATTTCGAGCCCTAAATAGTGGCACATTACCTTTTAATTCGGGCATATTACATTAGTAATTTTATTTTATTTATGTTGGCTTGGGTCCATTAGTTGTAATTTTACCTCCTAGTCTCCTATATATACCAATGAGACCTTTTCATTTGGAATCATCTTGTATTTGGAAATCTATGTGGTGTATAAGGATGTTTCCCCCTCAAAAAGGCTTATTATCTGAAATTCTCTCTTTTTCAAGGCATTGAGTACTTATTCTGATGTTTTTCTATGTTATCTTGGTATTTGGTTCCTAACATTTAACAAGTCAAATTTCTCTACAGGAGAGGAAGAGCCACATGAACTCCAGGCGTTCAAGAATAACATTAAATAAATGATCTTCAGGGTGGCAGCGAACCCAATGTTCTTCCCCTGCGCAAACACAATTTCATGGATTTTGAAGAACATAAATGTAAATAGTCAATATGTTTACAATGCACTAAAGGAACCTATTGCTTCATTTCGACCATAATTTCTATCTAAATGATGTCACATTGAATAAGGAAATAAAATATTGGATAATGATCTCCTCTCTGAATTTGAATATACACGGAAATACTTGTTTACTAAATGGTATAGGGAGGAGAATAAATTTGAATCCAAGACTAAGATTCGGTGCCCTATGACTAAATTAAGAAGGCCCTATCAATATTTGTTAGCCATGTTGTGCATGCTATACGGGGAGCTAGTCGCAACTCAATTCCCCCTATCATTTATGCCCTTGTTTTATTTATGTGTAGATGTAGGTGTTTCATTCAAATGGGTAGATATATTATCTGAAAATATCATTGCTTCCATATATATAGTAATGCAAGCATGACCAAGAACATTTTCCAGTTTCCATATCTCCTCATACCTCATGAATATAATGTGCACCTCCCACTGGTATCCAAACATGCAGTGGAGTTGGTTGGAATCTGACGCCTCTATCCACATCTATTTTAAAGTGATCTAGGAGAAAACATACCGTATGGAATACCAAATAATTTGTGAGAACTTCCTTTCTCCTTTATATGAATTTATGTTATGCGCCACTACCCCTTGTATGACATACAAAGCCATAGCGGTCATAAGAAGAATCATGGATTGGTATCTAATCGAGCATGGCACTTATATAAGGGTATATGGTGCGATGAAGTCACCTCATCTACTTCCATGATTTGTACTTGAAAAACTTGTCCTTCATGAAGTAGAGTACCATACTATTATACATGGGGTTGGAGAAATGTTCTACAGGTTTAAAAAAGTGATATGGCCCCACTACCTTTATACATTGACAACTATTTCTTAGAGAACACAAAACAAGGTGAAGCGGAGGTAGACATCTTAATTTCCTATCACTTTAGAGACGAAATATTCAAAATACATGATCCTAGAAATATCGTAAGGGAACACTTCAATAGTGTGAGGCTCCCTTATGAGTATACTATTGATTATTGGGAAGAAGAGGAGGTGCATCAAAATTCCATAACATATGATGAACTCATTTCCAATAGGTGTGGAGAGCCAAAGGGAAGGATCATCGATGAAGTAGGAGCAAGATAGGTGTCCATAAAGGAAGCATAATAGGAGGTTGGGAGATATTCTCCCATGTCTATCTCAACTCATTCAAGATTTGCAAAGGAGGAGGAAGAAATGCCAGCAGATAAAAATAGGAGATATAAAGAAAAGGTGTTAAAAAATAAGAATGATGCCAAGAAGAAACAAAAGGTTTAGGTCGACAAAAAAAAATCCAAGGAAAATCCAAAGATGAAGATGTAGAAAAATCTACTACAGAAAGAGAAAAGGAGTTGGAAGAAGTAGCAAGAGTAGCAACAGATTTATGAGAGAAATCAATGAAGGAAGCATATGAAAAATTTGTTGAGGTGGAAAGGAAAAATAAAAATGCAGAAAGCACAGGGGATGAGACACACCCCATGGATGTAGATATCCCTAGAACATCTATCACGTGCATAGAGATAGATCCAAAAGGAAGTGGGTTGGGTCTTGGACTATGGGAACCATTTCAACCATTTGAAGTGTTGGATGTTAGAAGGTTTACGTATGACATTAAAAATGGTAGGATTGTGAAAGAGTGAGTTAAGAATATTCCAGTTATGAAAGGGTCTCCTATATCAATTGTCACTCTGTTACCAGTCACATTAGATGTTAGACAGGATCATGTAGCAACATCTTGAGCTGGTTTTTCATTCATGGATGCCAATATAGATAACATACATAGGTTATGCAAACAAAATGAAGATAAGGAGCTAAAGATTAGAGAACTCAAGGAAAATATTCAAAAGATGAAAGTGGATGAAAGAATCCTCCAAAGATTCAAAGTTAGTGCAGAGAAGGTTATAAATGACTTGGAAGGTGCTATTATTGACATGTACGCTCATTTAAACCTCTTCCAAGATGAAACTGCCATAGTCATCTACCAAAACAACCATATTCAAATGAAGATGGCACATTACAACACTATCCATGAAGGTATAGCTGACATAGATAGGTGGATAGAGGAAAATACTAATGCACATCTTGAGTTATATAGGCCATCAAAATATGGGAGAAAGACAAATTTGTACGAATTGGATCATTACCAATAGATAGGACAAAAAGCTAATAGAGCAGTAACCAAATCTATGGAAATATGTTCAAGGATCCACAAGGTTGCCCAGGAATTGATTAGAAATGGTTGGCTCCCAACGTTAGATGAGCTTGGAATGAACCTAGCAGCAGAAGAAATGGTAAATGAAGTTCAGGATAACACAAATCAAAGGAAAAAAATAATTGAAGCAACTACCTTCATCTCCACCGACCTTGTTGATCAAAATCTCCTACAACCAGTAAATCTTCATACGATGGTGCAAGATTTCGCAATAAATTTAGAGAAGGATATGAGCACCCTCGATGAAAACATTTCTATAAACAATGCCACATTAGAGAATATAACATACATGAGGATCAAATAATTCTATGAATAGTTGGAAGTTTGGACGGCCTACATCAAATGAAAAAGTTCATAGGGAAAGGACATGATACCTACCCTTTCTTCCATCCTTTTCCTAACTACTGTAAATTTCGTCCTTTGCTGCACACTTGTCATTGGGGAAGAGAAGATGAACCATTTTTTTAACTTCCTCTTCAAGAAGAAGACAAAAGGATACATGGGATTTACTAATTTTTTATAAAATAGGATAGAAGCTCATTTGAAAAGGAATTTTTGGATTTTCAAGCATTGTATACACCCAAGAAAATTTTTGAGAACTTATACCTTGTTTACTAATATTGAGAATGCCTCAGGGCCAACATATTATAGAAGGAATTATTTGTAGAAATATATTGGATCTTTTAAATACTTCAAGTGAAGATAACTACTATTTCTATGGAATGTAAGAATGTTTGTTTGTTGTAAACTGATTCTCATACAATCTTTGTCACTCTGTAGTTATTGATGTTTCTTTGAATATTTCAATTCCTTGAGCTTTGTGGGTTGTTATTGTACACATTTTTATGATCTATATTAATATGATTATATACATTTTTATTCACTTGTCTCCAATATTCCTCTTTTATTACAACTAACTGCATAAAATTTGTGCAAGATTTTGGTTGCATTTAGAACTCACCGATTACTATAGTGTGCTCCTAGCTAGGATATGTTAGCATAGAGTAGTAATAGATTAGTTATATTTACATACATAGTCTTCATATACATATTGCATTTCATTCTCTCTATCCATACACCCCCCACCAGTACACCGAATTGCAACTGGTAAGAAAACCAGAATACAACAACAAATGGAAGTCGTGATATATTTCAAATGGGACTCCTAGTTCAAATGATGTATAGTCTAGTTGGGACCGTATACCAGGGAGTACCCCTTGATGTTTTTGGGTGAATTCATACCCATCAACATAATTGGCGCTTGAAGGAGGGGCATGTTTTATGGTTGATATACATGAATTAAACAATAACTGAAATCAGTCCTCAACGAGTAATCCCAAACCCCAATCTACCTTGTTCCCTCAGGTCGAGTCTACATAAGAAGTTATCTACAAGGACTCAAAGACAAATTTTGGAAGTTCCTTCGGTAGTCCTAAAATAAATTTTGAGACTTGGATTCATATACCACGGGAAGAGCTTCACGAAACATGTAGAATTACACTCGCTTATGCAAAATTTCTTGGAAAACTACCTATAGCCTTTGATCTCCCTAGGATAAAAGAAAGTTGTGTATAACACCACAACACAGATCCCAATTTTATGTTAACTTTGTAGATGACCTCATTGAAAATTCTTTATAAGAAGTCCTAGTACCTTTGAGAAGAGATTCCCATTTCCTTACTGAACCTGGAGAAGAATTTGAAGGTGAGAAACCAGAAATTACAAAACAACTAATGGGAGAAGACATGAACCACAAAGAAGTTATACCTCGATGGAGGGCCCAAGGAGATCTCTATTTGGCTAGACATCTTCATGAAATTCCAAATAAATTCGATAATCTCCTCCCAAAGTTCGACTCATACAAAACTAAATCCCCAAAAGATCATGTGAATAATTTCCTTTTAGCCATACATCTTCTAGTTGTCTGGCATGATGAGGTAGTGTGTAGGCTATTTCCTTAAACTTTTTCTGGGAATGACTCTACTTGGTATTTTAGCTTACCTGTTGGGTCTATTATGGACTGGGATAGTTTTGAAAGGATCTTTATGAGAAAATTTGGAGATAGAAAAACAATTGTGTCTCTACATAATGAACTAGGAGCCATCATAATGGACAAGAGGGAAAGAGTGAAAGATTTTAACCAAAGATTTCTCAATGTATTAATTAAATTTCCTCATGATATAGCTCCTTCTCAGTCATTATCTATTCAATATTACACATCTTCATTAACCCCCTCCACAGGGATGTTTGTAAAATGATCTAACAAAAACACAGTAGCATTAAATTTTGATGAAGTTGAAACCATGGAAATAGAGTTATTTGCATATGATCAACATCCATGTTACGAGGAAACTAAGTTGGATGGAAAGAAATAGTTACCATTGAATAAAACACCTAACATGGAGTCAAAGGATATTGATAATGTGGTCAAAATGGTTAAGAAGTTATCCAATTAAGTTGTGGACCTCAAAAATAATGTCAGTGAAGGATCATCGAAGCCAAAAAAATCTTGGCCACTCGTTAAGAAACCAAAAATCCCACCAAAACTACATGAACCACCACATATGTATTTCAACTTAGATATATTCCATAATGATAATTTTTGTTCTTATCATCAACAAAATCACCTAGAATGAACATGCCTTCAATGGGTTACCTCTATGACCCTAATGATAAACCAGTTGCTATACCAATGAAGTTTGGATGATGAAATCCATGCAAAAGATCCTTCTAGTGTTGTTGATTAAGATCCCTTGGAATCATCTATGCCCTTTTGGGATTGGTGTTCAGAATCAGATGATGAATGGATTGATGAAATTCTTTCCAGAGATACATAGGTTGTTAAAGATGTTTCTACAAAAGGTTATAACTTACAAAAAAAAGGTCCAATATTTAATGTCCTTTCTTCCAAAGAAGATAACATCCCTCTTAGGAAAATAACACCCTCCCTTTCCTCCCAAAAACAAAGTGACGCGGTTCAAGAAAAAACTAAGAATAATATTGGAAAAATCATCTTAGGGTACAAATATAAACTACACACATTCGGATCAACATGGAATGACAATAAGATTGACTTGGTAATAGATGATAAAATACTTGAGAAAAAATATGGTCATGCTATTAGCAATATTGACTATAATGTAATTGAAGATATGAAGAAAACAAAATATAATATTACCATGTTCTATATTTGTTCTTTAACACAACAATGTGAGCTCCTACATGATGCTTTCAAAACTGTTGATACTTAGAAAGGGACTGTCGTTG